>PISX010025465.1:0-16907 GCA_004024625.1 Mellivora capensis | reverse complement strand
AAGGCAATAATTTTGATCACATACAAAAACTGTACTCTTTTACTCCTCACCCCAACATTTTGTTTTTGATGCCACAATTTACTTCTTTTAATATTATTTATTTATTAACCAATAATTGTAGCTATAGTTGTTTTTAATACTTTTGTCTTTTAACCTTTACTTTATTTTTTTTAAAGATTTTATTTATTTATTTGACAGACAGAGATCACAAGTAGGCAGAGAAGCAGGCAGAGAGAGAGGAAAAAGCAGGCTCCCTGCTAAGCAGAGAGCCCGATGTGGGGCTCGATCCCAGGGCTTGATCCCAGGACCCTGGGATCATGACCCGAGCCTAAGGCAGAGGCTTTAACCCACTGAGCTACCCAGACGCTCCATCTTTTAACCTTTAAACTGGAGTTAAGTTATTAACATCCCACCATTTGAAAAATATTAGGCTGCTCTGAATTTGACTATATACTTACCTTTATCAGGGTAATTGTTTATTTTCATATGTTTTCATGTTACTCATTAGCACTTCCATTTCAGCTTGAAGAACTTCTTTCAGCACTTTTGTAAGACAGCTGTAGCGGTGATGAACTCTGTCAGCTATTGTCTATTTGCTAAAGCCTTTATTTCTCCTTCATTTCTGGAGTATACATAAAGTATACTTGGTTGGTAGTTTTTTTTTTTTCCTTTTATCACTTTCAATATATCATCCCACTCTCTCTTGGCCTGCAAGGCTTCTGCTAAGAAATCTGCTAATAGCATTATGGGTGTTCCCTTGTATGTGAGGATTTTTTTCTTGTTTTTAATTTTTTCTCTTTGATTTTTAGACAATTTTATTATGATATGTCTTGGAAAATATAGTTTTGGGTTGAAATTGGGGACATTTATGATCCTCATGATCTTGGATACCCAAATTTCTCCCCTGATTTTGGAGATTCTCAGTCATTATTTCTTTATATAAGCTTCCTGTCCCTTTCATCTCTTTTCTCCTTCTGGGAGCCCTATGATGTGTGGGTTGTTTCTCTTAATGGTATCCCATAGTCTCATAGGCTATCGTAACTCCTTTTCATTGTCCCCTTGACCAAATAATTTCAAATGACTTGTCTTCTACTTCATAGATTCTTCTGCTTGATCCAGTCCACTATTTATGTTCTATATTGTACTTTTCATTTCATCCATTGTATTCTCCCACCCCAGAACCTGTTTTTCATGATTTCTGTCTATTAAATTTCTCATTTCCATCATGTGTTGTTTTCCTTATTTTGTTGAATTGTCTTTCTGTGTTTTCTTTTAGCCACCAAACTTCTTTCAAACAACTATTCTGCATTATTTAACAAACAAATCTCAGCTCTCCATTTCTTTGGACTTGGTTACTGGAAAACTATTCTTCTGGTGGTGCCATGTTTTTCATGATTTTTCATGTTCTTCAAATTTTGTATTACTGTCTTTGCATTCAAGGAAGCAGTCACCTCCTCATCTTTACTGACTGGACTTTGGAGAGAAATACCTTCTGTAAGCCTTACTAGAAATTCTGAAGCTTTCTCAGACTTTTCTGTGGATACATCTGCTCCACACTTCTTGTTCCTTTTTTTGGGGGGGGGATTTTTAAGGTTATATATCTTCTCTTGATTCTGCAAAGCCAGGTCAAGTTCTGACAGCCTCTCCTTTCCTTGTTTTCCCTAGGGCAATGCTGAATACTAAACTTTGTGTGGTTTCTCCCAGTTCCAGAGCTAGTCTTGTTTTCTGTGAATGCTCACTAACTTTCTGCAAAAAAAGACATACTCTTGCCACCATCAGAGGTGCACAAAGGAGCTAGCCATGGGATGGAGGTGTATGTGGGTGACGTGTGTGGCATGTTGGATGGGTGCCCTTTGGGCCAGCTGGGGGGATCTGTAGGTGAGGAGACCCCAGTGGCTCCCTGGCAGGCTTCCTGTTAAGTCTGCAAAGTGGTTAGTAGGATCTGTGTTCCTCTGATGCCATCTGAGAGCCCTGGCTGCTGTTTTCTCAGTCACTCCCTCTCCTACCCCCCGAGATGTGTAGCACACCTCTATATTCTGGATGGAGTGAGAAAGAAGTGGGCTTCTTGGCAGACTCCTGCACAACTTCATAGCTGGGCATTTACTTCCATGCTATCAATTTCCTCTGTGTGAGAAATCTCAGGCCGGGAAGATCTCTCTTGGCAGTAAGCTGTGCCACCTTGGGGGAGGAGTGACATAGGTACACTGAAACTGTTTCTCTCACCCTCTTCAATATGTCTAATCTTGGATTTTCTTTTTCTCCAGCAGTGTGCTAGAACTTCTGCAGTGGACTTCTGGACTTTTGTAGAGGCCCTCTTATCTATGGTGATTGTCTAAATTGGTGTCCTTTGAGGGAAGAGAGTAGAAAGCTTTTATTCCACCATGCTGATGATGTCAGTCCACATGTCTTCACAGATGTGCAGCCTAGATGGACTCTGTCTCTCTTAGCTGGACACTGACATGTCTTTATCCCCTTATCTCCTACATACATTTTAGAATCGCATCAACTTCCTAAAAAATCCTGTTTGGATTCTGTTTGGAATTGCATTCCAAGTACAGACCAATTTGGAAAGAACTAACATTTTTAGGATATTGTCTTCCAGTCATTAACATATTTGTTCTCTTCATTTATTTGGGTCTTATTTTTAGATAAAGTTTTAAAACATTTTCTATAAAAGCCCTAAAAAGTGGATCCCTGAATAAGTCCCAGAGTGAAACAACGGGCAATTACTGGTATCTGTCTACTCAAGGCAGAATGATGTTATTTTAGGCACTTCTTAGGATTTAGGGAAGTTAGTGCAAGAATCAAAAGACTGAGAAATTTAACTTGTCCTCCAGGATGCTTTTATGTATACTTGTAATATTTGTAAGAAAAATTTTTTTATAGAGAACAGATTAACTGATTATGGACACTCACCTCAGCTTTAATATAAATAGGAGAAAATACCCAACCGAGAACACAGAGAAGAAACGGAGCCTGGAACCAAGAAGAAGAATTAGGCCAAGCTCTTAAATGAGATGCAATCTCAGTGACTATCTGTTTTGAGACTAACAAATGTATCAGTACTGGGGAAACTTACAAACAACAGCTCAAGTGCACACCTTCCAGTGTAACAAACCTATGAAAGAGTGCATTCTTAATTTTGGGGAGTTAACTGAGCCAGTTTTCAGGGGATTTATTTTTAATTTGTTATTTGCCTACTTCCAGATCAGAGTAAAGATGGCTTATATATAAAAGATAGTTAAAAAAATTAGAAACCATTCAGAGAAATGGGGGAGAAACTCTACCAACATTTCATACAAGTAACTGAAATTAAGTAATAAATTTGGCTCTGGCTTTCTTACAAAGAAGGGGTAAGGTGAGCTGGATATATAAAGCAGATGCTAGTAAATTCTGAGAGGTAAATAGTGGTAAAAACCAGGCTTCTTGCTAGGTTTGAAACTGACTCTGCTAGAAGTATTCTTTATTTTTGTAGAAAGTCAAGACTCAGAAAGTAGGGAGCTTTCTGATTTATCCAGAAAAGTCAGATGGTTTATAAAGAGATAAATTAATAAGCCCGAGACTTATAAATTCACTCATATTGAACTTACATAGTGAACAAATTCCATGTCCTATAACAAATATATCCCACAGATTAAATAAATAATCAATTTCATAAGTTTTATAGTTGAAATTTGGTATTCTTAGGAGGTCAATTAGGAGTTTTGTCATAATTAGTTAAATATCTCAAAGAGCTCAATCAAGCCCATTCTCAATACATACTGCAAATATATATGTACATACACACATATATAAACACATATATGTACATATATTTGTGTCTATACACACACATATACACATATGTGCATATATATCTGTACATATATTTAAGCACAAATGTATATGTACACATATACTTAAATGTTAATATGATTTTTTCTCTTTTCTCTACCTGATTAGTCTCCTAATAGTTCTTTGTTCACTGTGTTGCTATGACCCTTGGAATGTAAACATTCTCTGTCTCTTCATTAACTTTAATAACCAAGAACAAAAACTGACACAATCTTTTTGGGAATTCAAAGACTTGGTTCCTTTCTTCTGTGTCTTCTCCAGAAGTCTTCAATATTCATTTACTGGAGGTTGAAAGCAAGTTTTTATGTCTGTGAGTTTTATTTGGACAATGGTAAAGAGGGAGGTTAGTGGCTGTAGGAGGTATTACTCATGTTCCACTCAAAGGCCCCAATAGCAATCCCTGAAGTTGCTCCTATTCCAGCCAGGCCCAGAAAGTGGCCACTGCCAATATTTGAGGCAAAAAGAGAAGCACCTATCTGATAATCAAAAGGCAATCACCTATCAGAACTCTCAGTCCAGCTCCAAGAAATCATTTTCACAAATGTAAACTCAAACTGAATCTTCTATTTTCTCAAAAGGGACTATTCCCTGGACACAATTCCCATTTGTGTTTCTTCTATCCAAACCCTTGCCATAAATTAGAAGCTCCCCGAGGAGGGGGAAAGTGAAAAGAAAAGGATGGCCATTCTTACGGAACCACCCTTCATGTGCCCCAGCAACTTCCTTGTGGTTCCCTACTTCGGAAATGTTCGCAGAATGTGATTTCATCATTGCTTCACATAAGTTAAAAATGTCAACAATTTAACTAATTAGCTGTAAGAGACTGGTTAAAATACGAAGTTACTTGAATATGATGAGATACAACGTAGCATACAGAAAGAATAAAGGAGCTTTTCTTTTAACAATAAGGTAAGCAGTATGTATAATACAATCTCATCAAAATTTTATGTGTGCATCTTACACTTGTGCAAAATATGCATGGGAGTGATTCTGGCTATATAAATATATACATATAACAAAATATTTCTGGAATTATGGTTATATAGAGATGGAATGAGGAGAAAATTTCAAATTCTGTACTTAGACTGCAACTTTCATTTTTTTTTTTACAATCCACATCTGTTACTTTCAAAAGAAAAAATCCTAGAGGTATTTAAATGAGCAAAATCCCTCCTAAACCAATGACAGATTTTTAGTTGAGTAGGGATAGCCACTCCATTCAAAACCAAAGTCCAACTATTATGCTGTTGACATGAGATAGATTTAAAACCAAATTATCAAGAAAGGCTGCAAATAATAAAACCTTTAGGTAAAAACAGACACCCCAGTATTGACAATATTGACGTAAGAAAAACTAGTGTTCAAGACCAAAAGGATTAAACAAACGAAGAAGGTTTTTTTTTTTTTAATAAGTATAAAAGGTAAAATACACTAATAAGACACAGTTGAGAACATACAGGCACTAAATACCTTAACGGTGACAATTGTAAGGTAAAAAAAAAAAAAAGTCTTAGAAGTGGCACATATTAATCCTCAAGTATTACTAGTTATTTTTATTGTTAAGAATGTTCACTATAGGGGCACCTTGGTGGTTCAGTTGGTTAAGCATCTGCCTTCGGCTTGGTCGTAATCCTGGGGTCCTGGGATTGAGCCCCTCATCAGGCTCTCTGCTCAGAGGGAGCCTGCTTCTCCCTCTTCTCTTTACTTGTGCTCTCTCTTGCCACCTCTCTCTCTCAGATAAATAAATAATATCTAAAAAAAAAAAAAAAGAATGTTCACTACATTTACCATAACAGTGAGAAGTTATATATAATCTAAATTGCCCAACAATATGGTGCATAAATGATGGAATGTCCAAATGATATAACACTATGCAACTGCATATAAATATAAAATAAATCTACCTATATATATATATAATATATATATAGATGTCAGAGGATACTAGCACATTATTAAATTAAAAGATAGTTTTTTAAAAAGATTTTATTTATTTATTTGACAGGCAGAGATCACAAGTAGGCAGAGAGGCAGGCAGAGAGACGGGGGAAGCAGACTCCCTGCTGAGCAGAGAGCCTGATGCGGGGCTCAATCCCAGGACCTTGAGATCATGACCTGAGCTGAAGGCAGAGGCTTAACCCGATGAGCCACCCAGGCACCCCAAATTAAAAGATAGGTTTAAAAGGCACCATTCATTAATTCAATAACTACTAATAAAAGTCCACTGCCAACTATGTTCGAGCACTGTTCTAGATATTAGGGATACATTAGTGAGTAAAATAGACACAAAGTCCTGTCCTCATGAAGCTAACATTCTTTTGGGGAAAAGAGAATAAACAAAATAAATTAGAGGATTATTTTAAAGCTATCTATCTATCTATCTATCTATCTATTTATTTGAGAGAATGTGTATGCACACCTGAGTGAGGGGAGGAGCAGAGGGGGAGGGAGAGGGAGAGAGAGGAGGGAAAAGAATCTTAAGCAGACTCCTTCCTAAATGTGGAGCCCAATGCAGGGCTGAATCCCAGGAGTCCCAGGACCCCAAGATCACGCATGACCTGAGCTGAAACCAAGAATTGGACACGTACAGGCCACCTGGGTGGCTCAGATGGTTAAACGTCTGCCTTTGGCTTGGGTCATGATCCTGGGGTCCTGGGATCCAGTCCCTCAATGGACTCTCTGCTCAGTGGGGAGTCTGCTTCTCCCTCTGCCTTGGCCTCTCTCTCTGTCTCTCATGAACAAATAAATAAAATCTTAAAAAAATTGGACATTTAATGGAATGAACCACCCAGGTGCTCCAAGGATTATTTTATATCATGATATATAGTGATAAACACTATAGACTTAAAAAAAAAAGATGAGGAAGTAGATAGGAAGTACTGGGAAATTGGGTGGTCAGGGTAGACTGAGAGAAGAGCTGAGGAAGACCAGAAGAGGTGAGGGAGCAAGCCATGGGGATTCTGGGGAAAGGCTCCAGCTAAATAGAGCAGCAGGGGCAAAGACCCTGAGGCAGAAGCACAGCTGTGTTGTTCAAGGACACTGGATAGTGCTGGGGACAGGAATCCTGAGAGGCAAGGTCAGAGAGGAATGAGGTACAGATCATCTGTGCTCTAATACATGCCATTGTAAGTGGCGGCGCTTTCATTCTGGGTAACATGGGAGTCCCAAGAGGGTTTTAAGGAGAAAAGTGACATGGTTTGGCTTGGTTTTTTAACAGGTTCCCTTTAGCTGCTCTGCTGAGATTGGATATAGAAGGGTCAAGATAGTTAAAGAAGGAGCCCAAGAAGCTGTTTAATTAATCCAGGTGAGAGACAAAAGCAGCAACTCTAGAGGCAGAGTTGATGGGAAGTGGTCAGATTTGAAAGATATCTTTTAATAGATGGGAGGTCGGGTTTAAGAGAGACTAAAGCATCCATGTTTGTCAACCGGAGCAACCAGAAGAATGGACTTGCTATTCAGGAGACAGGGAAGATGGTGGAAAGATCCGATTTATGGAGGAAGGTCTGAAGCTGCCTTTGGGGCTTGTTCTGTTTGGGATACCTGATAGACTTCTCAAGTGCAGGTATTGAATAGTGCAGGCGTCACAAGAGAGCCTGGAGTTCACGGGAGAGACCTGGGTTTTGTTAGCATGTAACTGGTATTCAACGCCATGAGCTAGAGGAGTGGCCAAGTGTGTGAGTGTAATTGGAGAGTAGTGGTCAAGTGTGAGCTTTGGGGACCTTCAGCATCAACAAGCAAGGGAGATGGGGAAGAGCCAGCCAGGGAGACTGACAATGAGCGGCTGGGTAGGCAGCTGGAAGAGAGGAGAGAAAGGTGACAAAACAGGGAGGGTAGGAAGACAGAAAGTCTCAGAGTTTCATCACTGTCAAGCCAGCTGACATGAGGGCTGGGAACTGGGCACAAGAATAAGCCATATACAGTTAAAAAAAAAAAGAAAGAAAGAAAGAAAAAGGAAGAAAAGAATAAGTCATGTGGTGGGCCTTGATAAGAGCAATTGATACCCATCAGATATCTGCTAATTAAAGAAGAATATAAAACAAAAAAGAAAGCCAGAGTGGCAAAAGTCATTCTTTTGATTCAATTTCCTTTAATAATATATTATATGTATTGAATGAAATATATGTAAATATATATAAATAAAATATATTCTATTAAAATATATTTTGCTCATTAAGCAATAATCCTAACAATGAAAAGAGAAGCCACAGCAAAGAAATTAATAAATCATAATATACATAAACATTGGGAGGCCAAACCATGTTAGTGTTTCCTGAAAACCATTACAAGTGTCAGTTACACAAGATAATGTGGGAAGCAGAGTGCCATTTCTCTGGGTATAGAAAACATGACTTCAGGTCTAAAAGAGGCTTAGGCAAAAGACTGGGGAACTCACAGCTCAGGAAGAGACTGTGTTGCTAGAATCCTCTGCAGAAAAATAAACTAAGGGAGGAGGCCAGTTGCAAATATTTCTTTGCTGTATTCAATCTCTTTCTAAATCAGGTTTATATAGTATATGTGCTGCCAAAGCGAGCACAAGGTTTATATATATAAAAAAGAAGATCCATGTATAATTCAGAGAGTTAACACCAGGAAACCACTTTTCCCCAAATCTCGCAGCTAAGAGGCGAAGCCATTTCTGCTATGTTGTTGGATCCATCACAGTTAATAAGTGAACTTTCCTTGTTCCTTTGAATAAAGGCACCTTCTCCTCCTGAGACAATATTTCTTTCTTTGAAGCATTATTACACCAGTGTGAAAAACCAAATCTTTGCCATAAGACTTGTTAACATTTGGGGCGCCTGGGTGGCTCAGTGGGTTAAATCTCTGCCTTTTGCTCAAGTCATGATCTCAGAGTCCTGGGATGGAGCCCTGGATCGTGTTCTCTGCTCAACAGGGAGCCTGCTTCCCCCTCTCTGCCTGCTGCTCTGCCTACTTGTGATCTCTCTCTCTCTCTCTGTCAAATAAATAAATAAAATCTTAAAAAAAAAAAAGACTGGTTAACATTGAAGGCAAAGAATATTGGAGTAAGGGCCTGCTTCTTATACAATGCTCTTGATGTAGCTTACACTCCTGTGCAGGAAATGCATGCACATTTTTTACAAAATAAGCTATAATGTGGCCCTAGCTCAGGCTTGGCTTGGGTCCTCAACTCTGGGCCCTGCTAGTTATCTACATCCTTCTCCTCCCTTGGGGCACTCCTACCCACTCCATCATGGGTGCAGTGTCATGGACAGGCAGCTGCCTTTGCTGCTGTGGGAGTTTTGAGGCGATCTTCTGGAATGGAATCACTCTGAATGATGAAAAACTTATTTAATACATAAAAGGCAAAAGATGTTTCTACTCTGTCTCCCTCCATCCAGCATCACGCTGTTCCACACCTCCAAGCTTTGCCATGTGCTGTTCCCTCTGCCTGGAATACCCTCAGATTCTCCCTGCCGAACACCCACTCCACCTTCAAATCTTGCCCAAACAATCTTACCTCTGTAAGGCCTTTCCTGTCTTGCACCACCTCCACCCACCAAGCCTGAGTCTACCTTTCATCCATACCTGGCCTGTGCACCTCCCACCAGACTCACTGTACAGCACTGTAACGTGCTGAGATTTTTTTGATACACATCCAACTCCCATTCTAGAGTGTTTATTTCCAGAGGACAACACTGTCTATTTCCAGCCTGTATCCTGGAACCTAGAACAATGCTTTGTATATACGAGGCACCTAATAAATAGTTAGCAAATTCAACTGAGTTGAATGGAAACATGTTGGTAAGAAACTTCTTCAGAGTTATGCAAACTCTAATGGAATGACTTTCCTGGTTGAGCAACTTCAAATTATTTTGGGTATAAGACATCTACATTAAAGTAATAGATAAGTTAGCGTGTGGCCCCCCCACGTGGATTGCCATGAACAAGGCTTACTCATGGCCACCATGCTAGATTGCAGCCAGCCAGGAAGAAGTCTTCTACTGTTCCATGACTGCATGACAGGATAGCCTTAAAAACAAAGGAATACAAGAAACAAACTGCTCCAAAGACACAGATCTCTCAAACAACCACCTTCACTTCTCTTCAGCAGAGATCCCCAAATCTATTCTCCCCTTCTTTCTTTTTAGGAATAAAAGCCCCCACCCACTGAGTTACAGCGAAGGCTCAAGGCTGCCTAGTGGAGGCTAGTCTATTTCAGGTCTGATTGCATGGACATTTTCATTTCTCTACACTCTTGGGAAAATAATATTGCTTTAGTCTTTCCCAGCTAGTTAACCAGTGCCATAGTCTCCAGCAAAGTCTGGGAGATAAGTGGTTAGAGAACGTCTGGATCACTCAGGAATGGTAAATCTGAACATGTGCCTAGCTTCTCCCAGGACAGCAGTCTGCCATTACTATGGTGTCCTTCCAACATATCCACGTCCTCTTTACTCAGGCTCCTAGCTCTGATTCCCAGACCCCGATGTGATCAAAAGATAATCCTGCAGGGACGCCTGGGTGGCTCAGTTGGTTGGGCGGCTGCCTTCGGCTCAGGTCATGATCCCAGCGTCCTGGGATCGAGTCCTGCATTGAGCTCCTTGCTTGGCGGGGAGCCTGCTTCTCCCTCTGCCTCTGCCTGCCACTCTCTCTGCCTGTGCTCACTCTCTCCCTCTCTCTCTGACAAATAAATAAATTAAAAAAAAAGATAATCCTGCAGATTTTCTGGATTGCGTAGAATCAGCTTGACCTAAGGATGGCAGCTAGTTGACAGAAATGTGTTTCTGTGGGAAGAGTGAATGTAAAAACTGCCATCTGGGGTATCTGCATTTTAATGGGGTCCCCTTGTATCATAAAGCCTTAAGCCAAAGAAACAACACTCCAGATCAGACATATTAAGTTAGTCTCACTTCATCTATTCACTAAATGTTTATCAAGGTCTTGCTGTGTGCAGAGCTAAACTTTTCTAAGGAAGGTATCAGCAGTAAAACTTATAAAAGGAATTTACAAAGCAGTTCTCAGATGAATAAAAGCATCCTCTCTTTATGGAAAGAGATGAGCAGACAGTTAGCAGAAGAGATCCTGGGAAGAAGGTGGCTTAAGCATCTGTCCCTGCCTCTTCCTTTCTCCCTGCTCTCTTTCTTGAATAATAACACAACCATAGCAGCCAGGTTGGTGGGGAAGAAGATACAGCCAACACTTTCTCAAAGCTCTCCTGGGTGACACTGATAAAAGAGAAAACAAACCAAAAAAAGTTTAAGTTTTCCCCTCTGTACCATCCTGTAAGAGCTGAGGCATCAGCAGCAAAGACCAAGTTCCCAGGTTTCTGGAGGGCTCGGCAGACAGGAATTGATGAATGTTTTCAGAAAGGAGTCCCATCTGTGCGAATGTAGGCAATCAGTTCAGTGAGAAAAGGGGTTTCATAACTGGAAGAAAATAAAGCTAGACTCATCCATCACATCATACATAAAAATAAATTTTCGATGTTCTAGAGATTTAAATATGAAAAAAACTATGAAATATTAGAAGAAAATTTAGGATAATAATTGTATGATCTTGGAATTGGGAGAAAACTTTCCTAAGCAAGGCAGGAAACCTACAAGATACAAAGGAAAAGAGAGATCGTTGACTTCCTCAAAGCTAACAAAAACTCAAATGACAGAAAGATACCATTAACAGTTCAGACCAGCGGTTCTCAACCAGCGGTGATTTTTGCCCCATCCACCCAGAGGATGTTTGGCAATGTCTGCACACATTTTTAGTTGTGAATGGGCAGGAGTTGAGGGTATTTCCAAACCTCCTACTAACTATAGGACAGACACCCACAGTGAATTATCTGGTCCCAAATATCCATAGTAGACAATGATCTGGACAAATGATAGCTTGGGGGGAAACATATGAGCAAGTCAAATGACAGAGAAGTTGATAATAGCAAAGTCAAACAACCCAAATATAAAATGGCAAATAAACTGGCTATTCACGGGAGAAGAAAATTCATGGACAATAAACTCATAAAAAGATGCTCAACCTTACCAGGAGTCTAGGAAGTGCAAATCAAAACCACAATGACAAAGCACACACACACACACACAGACACACAGACACAGTAATAACTAAGTCTTAGGGAAAAGAACATGATCATATCCCGCTTGTGAGAAAATTAAAGTAAGTCTCACAAGCTTTGGGGGTTGGCATTAGTAACAGCTACTAAAATTTCAAGTAAACATATACTTCTGATCCAGCAGTTCTAATTTTTGGAATCCATGCTACACAGATTAAAAGCACCAATACATCAAAAACAACACCTGGCAACAATCTGTGTCAGTAGGGAAGAGCTGAAGAGTACATGTTTGTAGGACTACTAGACAGCTAATAAAAACATAAGCTGAATCTCTTATCTATTGACCTATAGGACTCTCTCCATATATAGCAAGTGGGGAAAAAACTGAGCTGCAGCTTAATGTGTATGACATGATCACATCTTCTGTAAAGACAACAGACAAAAACTCTACACACGCATCCTCATGCTTACATAAGCACTGAGAAAGGGGAGGAAGTATACACAACATAGTTATCTCAGAAGGATGGGAATGGATGGGGAGAATAGTAACATTCCTTATTTATGCATCTTTTTACTTCTTACAATGAGCATGTAATACTTTCCTAATTAAAAACAGTATATGATCTGCAAAAAGAACAAATGGAAAGATACTAATATAAAGAAGGAAAAAGACTGAAGCATTCTGCATAACTGTGTATGTTTATGGCTCCTAGAACAGAAGGAACAGCAGGTTTCTTTTGGAAATGACCAGATGGCTTACTAGTCCTTTGACCTTGGTCAGACTTAGGCCCCAAACTTAGGCCTGGAAGAAAGCTGGGTGGGGGTTTCCTAATTCAATATGAACACTAGGGGAAGGATCCCAAAACCAGTACTCATACTCAGCACCCCTGTGTCCACAGGCCACTCAGAAGGATGTTTCTTATAATCGAGGCCAATTTTTTAATTAATATTTAATTTATTTATTTGACAGAGAGAGAGACACAGTGAGAGAGGGCACATAAGCAGGGGAGTGGGAGAGGGAGAAGCAGGCTTCCCGCTGAGCAGGGAGCCAGATGCAGGGCTCAATCCCAGGACCCTGGGATCATGACCTGAGCTGAAGGCAGACGCTTAACCAACTGAGCCACCCAAGGAGCCCTGAGGCCAATTAAAAAAAAAATCTTTTGTTTGAATGATCTGGATAAATACCCTGGATTTATCCTTTATGTTTGGAATAAAGGGCCTATATTTTCTCTTCTGGTACAAAATTCTCTTAATAGGATGGAGACCATGTCTTCATTACTCTATCTGCTTCCTAGCAGCATAATGACTTACTGTAAGCCCTCAAAAAGAGTGTCCAATGATTGCATTTTGAAAGGCCAGACTCTGCACAGTAAAATCCTGTTCATGATCTGGTGAAATGTTTCAAAGTAAAGGTCACATGGGCATGAAAAGCCTCAGCTGGGTGGGGGCCACCCAGAATGAGAACTTTCCCACTGGTTAGTGAATGGTGGCAGTCACCAGATACTCTTGCTTAGTGAAGGAGGCTAGGCAGAAGCTTCTGACCGTTAATAGCTTACAGGAAGGGTGACACCATGACACCAGCCAAAGCTTTTATATCCATCTGATCTTTCACTGGAATGCAGGCAAGCTTGTCCTAGGCAGTATGGTTAAAAGTATGAGTGCTTACATGCTAAGCACTAGTGGGCAGATGGCAGTGAAGGAGACGCGGTCTCTGCCCTCTTCAGAGAACCCTGTAGAAAGAAAAACAAAACAAAACAAAGAAACAAAAAACAAAACCACTTTTCATTCAAATTCAGAGGGAATGCTTAGAGCCCTAACTTACATGTGACCTTTGAGATTCTGCTCACAAGGCAAAGGGGTTAAGCTCATGAGTCAGATCAGGCAGCTCTAGGTTTGAATCTGAACACAATCATTCCCTGGTTGTTACTGAACATCTCTCTGAACCTCAGATTCTTCAACTGTGAAATTGGAGGGAATGACAGTATATTATTCACAGCATGTTGTGAGGGTTAAAGATGAGGTTAAAGCACTCAGGACAGACCTGGCACTTAAGGGTCTAATCAGCACTAGCTGTCATTATTACCACCATCATCATGATGATCATAACAATGACTGCTTACCAAACACCCTGAGTTTCCAGGGAGTGGGCACAGGGGGATTTGGGCCTGCCTGTCTATTTGAGGGGTGGTGAGGAAACGTGGGGTTAGTCAGGATGGCTCCATTACTGAGGACCTGCATTTATTTATTCTTGGGTAGGGGGAGGGTGGAAAGGTCTCCGAGGAAGGCTCTGCATAGGCCAGGACAGGGATGAGAGGGTACAAGGGTGGGGCGGGAAGCGAGGTGGGGACCCGGTGACTGGCACGGAGCGGGTCAAACCCAGCCCGGTGTCCAGGGTCCCGCCCTCCCCTCCGGTCCCCGACGTACCCACAGCCTGATGCCCAGGACCAACAGGAAGTACAAAATCATCACCAGGATGTCTAGGGCGCTGCTGATGCCAGAGCCCCAAAGTGCTCCAACTTGAGATTTCATTCCACAACAAGCCCATGGTGGCGCTTCTGCGGGGGGAGCAGAGCGGGCTGTCAAAGGAGGCGGTGAGGGCTTTGACCTTGGCTTGGCCTAGGATGTGGCTCCGCAGGGCATTTTGGGAAGGGCCGCAGGGCAGCCTGGGAGTTCCCAGCAGGCCTCGGGGCCCAGCACCGCCCAGATCCCCCCAGACTGCGGACGCTTCCTTCCTTAGGGGTTAGTCTATAAGGTGAGAACACGAAAAGTCCTTTGTCACTGCTGTTCCAGGCAATGCCTCTTCTGTGTAGACTGCACTCCTTTTATTTGGGGACACTGTGAGTTGGGCTGGGATGGGGCCAAGTGTGAGGCTGCAGAGGCAGGATCAGTTCACAGTGCATCTTTCTGAGCCGCCTTGGAGCCTGGGGTAAAGTGAGAAGCCAGTGATCGCGCCTCTGTCTTTATTTCCGATTTTCCTATCTGGTTCATTGTAGACTTGTGTTAATTGGGATTTAGTAAAACAAGTACCTTGGAATAATATTTCTCCTGAGTCCTAAGTTTTTCAGTGCCCCCTTCAATTTTGCACCAAGGAAAATGCCTCACTCGCCTCACCCTAATCGGGGTCCTGCTTGGACCAACTGATTCCAGAGGGGTCCCCACATTTTGCAATTTGGTCTTTTCCTAGTGCTGCGAGCATTTTTAAATATGGGTCAAGCATTACTCTGCTTGATGTCTCTATGAAAGGTGTATTTCTGCTAAACTTTTTAGAATTTTTGGTTAATGATACTAACAACACCAAAAAAAAAATGCTTTTAACAATAATAATAGCTAACATAATAGTTCTTGCGAGGTACCAGACCCCCTTCTACTTTGCACATGTTAACCCATTTGATTCTGGCAATAAGCAAATTGAACTTATGACCACAAGGAGGGGGAGACTTGTACCTATCAGTAGTAAGTCACTGTTCTATGATCACAGCCTCCAGAGCGGAATTATATAGTTCTAGTTTAACTTCAGTGCTATCCAGAAAAAATGTACTATGAATCACAGATGTTATTTTATTTTATTCCAGCTTTATTGAGGTAAGATTGACAAAAATCATACATATTTAAGATGTAAGTGATATTTAAGGTGTAGGAGATTTTGATAAATGTATGTATTTGAAATAATTATATGCTCTTATTAACATATTAATCACCATTACCACTTTGTGTGTATGTATGTTAAGAACACTTGAGATCTACTCTGTTAGTAAATTTCAAGTATGCTATATTTCAAGTACACTATAATGAACTATAGTCACCATGCTGTATACTAGGTCTCTAGAATTTATTCATCTTATAACTGAAAGTTTGTACCCTTTGATCAGTATCTCTCCTTCCCCTCCATGCCCAGGCCTGCCCTATCTTCTGGTAACCTGGTAATCACCATTATGTTCTACTTTGTATTACTATGAGTTTGACCTTTTTTTTTTAGATTTCACATATAAGTGAGATCATATGTCTTTCTGTGCCCGGTTTATTTCACTTAGCATAATGTCCTCCAGGTTTATTCATGTTGTTGCAAATAGCAGGGTTTCCTTCTGTTGTAAGGCTGAATAATATTCTATTGTATACATATATACCACATTTTCTTTATCCATGCCCCTGTCCATGGATACTTAGGTTGCTTCCTTATCTTGGCTACTGTGTAATGCTGCAGTGAACATGGGAGCGCAGATTTCTCTTTGAGATAATGACTATATTTCCTTTGGATATATACCCAGAAGTGGCATTGCTGGATCGTGTAATCATTCTATTTTTAATGTTTTGCAAAACCTCTATACTGTTTTCCATAAAGGCTGTGCCAATTTACATTCTCACCAGTAATGTTTTCCCTTTTCTCTACATCCTAGTCAATACTTGTTATATCCTGTCTTTTTGATAATAGCCATCCTACCAAATTTGAAGTAATAGTCCATTGTGGTTTTGATTTATATTTCCTTTTTTTTAAAAGACATTTTAAATTTTTTTATCTTTATTCTATATTTTTTATTATTTTTTCATTAATTTTCTTATAGTTTCCAATTCCTTTTTTATCTTTTATTATTTTTCAATTTTTATTTTTACATATATACTGTATGTATTTTTGTTTACGTTAATTTTAGTTTATTTCATTTTGTTTTTTATTTTGGTATTGTTATTCTCTTTTTAAGCTTTTAACATTTTAAAAAATTATTATTTTTTATTATGTTGATTTAGCCACCATATAGTACATCATTAGTTTTTGATAGAGTGTTCAGTGATGCATTATTTGGGTATAACACCCAGTGCTCATCACAACATGTGTTCTCCTTAATGCTCATCACTGGGCTACCCCCCACCTCCCTTCTGAAACCCTCAGTTTTTTTCCCAGAGTCCATAGTCTCTCATGGTTTTTCTCTCTCACTGATATCCCCCTTTAGTTTTCCCTCCCTTCCCCTGTGGTCTTCCATGTTATTCCCTATGTTCCACAAATGAGTGAAACAATATGATAGTTGTCTTTCTCTGATTCACTTACTTCACGTAGCATAAT
>PISX010025464.1:0-26117 GCA_004024625.1 Mellivora capensis | reverse complement strand
TTGAGGGAAATTGGGGGGGAGATGAACCATGAGAGACTATGGACTCTGAAAAACAACCTGAGGGTTTTGAAGGGGCAGGGGGTGGGAGGTTGGGGGAGCCAGGTGGTGGGTATTGTGGAGGGCACGCATTGCATGGAGCACTGGGTGTGGTGTAAAACTATGAACTCTGTTACGCTGAAAAGAAATAAAAAAAAAAAAGGAAAAAAAAAAGATAGTGGGTTTACTAGGTTTCCCTCCCATCGTGAATGATGTCGCAGACAAAGGGAGGGGGATCTTTCGATGCTGTCCTGCTTGCGTCCCTCGCGGGAACTTAGGAGCGTCTTAGCTAAGGTCTGTCCGTATAAGCCCCAGACCAGGCTACTCCGTGGAGTAGATGACCGTTATGCCCCATGAGACTCAGGGTGCAGCCCACTCAGACTCCGTAGCCTAAGCGGTGGAGCCATACAGACAGATTCACACAGTCAGGCACTCTTCAGATTCAAACAGGTTGGACACCCACCTCTGGGTATCCCTGGCTAATGGGAGGTGGTCAGTCCCCCCTTCCATTCTTTATGAATGGGTTTGGCTCAGACAGTGGCCCTGGGGCTGCTTTTCTTTTCTTTCTTTCTTTCTTTTTTTTTTTTTTATTCAAACAGGATCAGGCATCTGGTTTTTTTCTCCTGAAGATTTTCCTTTACAAACCTTCTATAATTTTTCTTTACATTCAGGTTTTGTCCTAAGCCATTTTCTTCCAAACAACCATTTCATTTAGGACAAAATTACCTTCTTTTACTTTTAATAAGATGTATTCTAATTTTTAATTTTTTAATATATCTTCTACTTTTCTACATACAGAGTTGCTTTTTTTATTTCCATCAGTCTTAGTTAGTAGAATTTTGTACTCTTAGAAACACCTTAATCTCTAGTGAAGACTAAATATAAACCAATTGTGAACTGTTACAACAGAATTCTTTAGATGGCAAATTTATGAATCAGTTAAGCACCAAACATGTTTACCAACAGATTTAAATATTCTTAGTTTCTTTGTTGTAATTAGTCAAAAGCACAGACCTATATCCAGTAATTAATGACTTAGCATTTTATTCCATTTGGTTAAGACCTAGATGTCCATAATTTAATTTTATTTGTTATCCAAGCAAAACTTTAAAGTTTCAGGTTACCAAAGACTTTGAAAGCTAATTTAACAATTGCCCATTAAAACTTTGAGACAGACAATTAACCATCAGTTTAGTCATCTCTTTGCTAACAAATTTTAACAAATAACATGAGTTTATTTGATCTTCAGTAAACTTCGAAGTTTCACATTTACTGCTGATAACGTAATGATGCATCTATCTTAATTAAACCAACAAACTTAACTTAGTTCAGATACTGATTTACATTCCACCTGGGCCCACTTCACTTTGAATGTTTACCTGAGACACGGGTGGGAAGATCTGGAGTGGGGGGTTTTAGGTCCAAGGGGTGCTCTTCTTGCTCCTTGACAGTGAAGAGAGAAGGAGCCGTGGTGCAGGAAGCACTGGGGATGGTCTAGAGGCCGGTCATGCAGGCCACATGCATGTTGGTGCAGAAACACGAGAAGGGGGAGACAGAAGAAACAAAGTGCTGCCAGAGGCAGAGAAAGGATTCCCGGTTTTAGAGCTCATCAACTCCAACAGAGGAGCAGATGCCATGTTTTCTCATCAGCAAGGGGGAGGGGCTAGGCAGTCCAAATGGAGCCAGAGAAGACAGGAATTTCCCTGAAACAAAGGGAGTTTTGGCAGCTGCTTGGGAATATTCCTTAAAGTCTCTGTCTCGAGTTAGACTAACCCCAGTTGGCTCCAGTTATAGGCATTAACACAAGAAATGAGTGAGGGAGAAGCCCCACATATATTAGAAGGAACGGAGAGATGAAATTCAGAGTCCCCCTACTCTCTGCTTGCCCCATTTCTTCAAACACAACAAACAACACAACAGACAACATAAAGACAAGACAAAAACAACTGCAGACCCAGCGGCCCTCCTGGGGCCATCCAATATCAAAGGATGGTCATTCAGACATGCAGAAAGTCCAAAACTTCCCTTTTTATATGTCCATGTTCAGGTTATGAGCTCTTTCCCTAATGTCCAAGAAGTGGTTGATCATCAGAGACAGAGGGGTCATCTGTGTCTGTCCCATCACGTCCTCAGTCCACAACAAGACAAATACACTTATAACACACTCACAAAGACAAACAATCTGGCACGGCTGTGAAGACAAAACTGGAAGGAAGTTAAGCCCCGACCACAACAGCAGCCGAGCCTCCAGGCAGGGCCAAAGGGATGTCTCCCAAGACCCCCAGGTCGACGGCCCGCCATGCGTCTGAGTGAGCCAATGTCGACTCCTGTACAGATTTGGAATTCCTACAGGTAAAAGTGCAGATTGGAGCTCCCTGAAGGTATGTGCGCAAACAGATAAAAAACGAGTGCACTCACCAGCCGGCATAAGACCCTCGGGGTTGGGGTCCTAAGAGTCTCCTAGATCTCGGTGGAACCTCCAAATGTTATGCCCAAGTTTTCACATCTGAGAGACCACCAAGGAGCCAACACAGATGTAATCACACGAGGGTTTTTTTGACAAGCTTAAGCTTGGGCCCAAGTATACCCGACACAGCAGAGTAGGGACTTGGACCCCGAACCAGATTACAGTCAGAGTTTTTAAAGGCAGAGTAAGGGTGGACTCGGCAGTGGGTGAGGACAAAGGGGATATTCAGAAGGGCTATCAGGGTAAAGAAGACTGTCAGGATATTGGAGGCCTGGTTATTATCAAGCCAAGGCCGTTTTTCCCTCTAATGAGACACTAACATGAAGACAGTTGGGAGTTTCCTGGTGGGATGTCACATTCCCGCTATCAAGCATCCTTGTTAGTGAGATTTAGCACTGGGACATTTGTAAACCGAGGGAGACTCCTGTCTTGCAGGATTGTGATTTCTACAAGTTAACTATCTGTTCACATATACTACCGAGGGAAGGGGAGTGGGTGGAGAGGGAGTGCAAGGTGCCAGCTTTTGCTTTGTCAAGATATGGCTGTACTTATGTCAGGGCTACACTTGAGGTGGGTACAGCCTTGTTTTTCTTGGCCTCCACACTTACTGCTATTCTTAATGGAGTAAGAGAGCTGTAAGTCCATGGAAAAATAAGACTTTTTGGACCATAATTTATGCCACCTAGCACTGCTCAGAAACAAGTTTTCTAGTCTTACATAAAGCAGCACCTCAATGTTGGAACTCTGGTTTACTCTCCTTAAAGTCAGCCCCAGGACCCAGAGTTCATAGATAACTTCCATGTCCCCTTCTCCCAAGAAATATGAGCTTCAGAGAGACATACCATTTCCTTCTCCAGGGCTCTCAGTCCAGCCCTGAACTCTGCCTTTCAACACACATTGTCTATCTTCCGTAGAATGAGAAGAGATTGTGCAGGAGATAATTCAAACTGTCCAGATAACTCAATTTTTTAAAAAAGCCAAGGCCAGGAAGCTTCCTTGCAGCTCCACTCTTTTGCAGTTCATCATTTTTGTGTGGATGTTAGATGCACACGATGAGTGGTCCACAGCCACAGCCCAGGCAGCACAATCCAGCCAGGTGCTGAGACCCGAATGTAACCGCATGTCCTGGGCCCCGTGGAGGGGCAGGGACCCTTGGATCCAAGGGAAGTTCTTGGCCACAAGCTTCTTCCAGAGCAGTAGTGAAAAGAGGCTTCTCACTCCCCCGGGAGGTGGGGGTGGGGTTGGGGGTGGAGGAAGGGGAGCTTAGGTGAAGCCCTGACCTGCAAATTCTCCAGGAGCCAGCCACCTCCACAGGGAGAGGATCCCTGTGTCCTCTTGGGACTGGGGGCCTTGCCCTCTCTTCCTGACTCTCCTCACCTCTCTCTTCTCTGCTCCATCCCCCAAATACTCTCACAGCAGAAGCAACCAGGTGGGAGAAAAGAATAAAAAATCACAGGAGCCATTACTTCCCAGCCACTGGTACTGGGGACGTTGCCGTCGCTCTGTGGGCCTGGGTATTTTCTTTTCTCTCAGAGATGGCAGGTTTCAACAATGGAAGACATTGCGTTTGGTTATTTTTTGTTGAGCTCCAGGTAGAGAGAGGAAAAGAGAATTTTCCAGGAAAAGGGAAATGAGCTAGGTGATTTTTTTTTTTTTTAATAACGTGGTTTTGGTCTGACCCAAAGGCTGGTAATGTTTTCAGGAAATTCAAATCTCTCCTTGGTTTGTACTGCTCTGAAATAAGATCCGAACTGCCTGCTGTGCAGCCAGGTGACCTGCTGTTACCTGGGACACAACTGCCCCTCCCCCCCCACCTCCCACCGTCCCACTTTCTGTGGCTGCCTCCAGTGATCTGGCTTCCGGATGTAGGTCGTGGCACACCTACTCCTTTCTTGTGCTCATTCCTCCTCCTTGGCCTCTACAGGCGGTGGTGGTGGGGGCTTGTCCGAGCCCCCCACACGCATGAGCTCTGCGGTGGGCCCGCTGCGTACCTCACCATGGCCTGCATCGCTTCTTGCTTGGTACTGCTAGTTTCAACTGGTAGAACCACCTCCTTCTCTGCTTTTATTCCAGGAATCTATTTTTCCATGCTCTCGCCAGAGGAAGCTTCTGGAATTAGAGCTCTGATTGCATCATTCCTGCACTTGAAACACTCAGTGGCTTTAAAACTCCACGTAGAGGGTATTTGACCTGGGACTCAAGGCCTCACTCCTTTTTTTTTTTTAAATTTTATTGACATATAATGTATTATTTGTTTCAAGGGTATAGGTTTGTGAATTCTCAGTCTTACACATTTCACAGTATCATCATAGCACAAATCCTCCCCAATGTCCATTCCCCAGCTACGCTATCCCTATTCCCCCACCCCCCAGCAGCCCTCAGTCTGTTTCCTGAGATCAAGAGTCTCTTGTTTGTCTCCCTCCCTGGTTCCATCTGGTTTCATTTTTTTCCCTCTCTTCCCCTGACGACCCCCTGCCCTGTCTCTCAAATTCCTCATATCAGAGAAATCATATGATAATTATCTTTCTCTGATTGACTTATTTTGCTTAGCATAATACCCTCTAGATCCATCCCTGTCATTGCAAATCGCAAGATTTCATTTCTTTTGATGGCTGCATAGTATTTCATTGTATATATATAATGAAATATATATATATATATAATATAATATATAAATAAATAAATACACACACACACACACACACACACACACACACCACATCTTTATCCATTCATCTGTTGATGGACATCTAGGTTCTTTCCATAGTTTGGCTATTGTGGACATTGCTGCTATAAACATTAGGGTGCACATGCCCTTTTGGATCACTACATTTGTATCTTTAGGGTAAATACCAGGTAGTTTGATTGCTGGGTCATAAGATAGCTCTATTTTCAACTTTTTGAGGAACCTCCATGCTGTTTTCCAGAGTGGCTGCACCAGCTTGCATTCCCTCCAACAGTGTAGGAGGGTTCCCCTTTCTCAGCATCCTCGCCAGCATCTGTTGTTTCCTGACTTGTTAATTTTAGCCATTCTGATTGGTGCGAGGTGGTCTCTCACTGTGGTTTTGATTCATATTTTCAAGGCCTCACTCTTAACCTGAACTTCCTTGCTGCCCCCAGGACTCCTGGCCATACCCCCTTACTCCTCTCCAGGGGAGCTCCCAGGACAGTGAATGGCCCTTGGCTCGGAAGGTGCCTCCTCAGCCCCTCCTTCTGGACTTGGGCAGTGCTCTCTGCCATTGCTGCAGGTCAATGCCATGCTTGCTCTGAAGAGATGGCACCCCCTCTTTGATGCCAGCCCCTATTTTCCAGGCAAATATGATCTCTTCCCATATGGCATTCACCATTTTACAATGATCAAACCTATGTTTGTTGTTATAAAAATAAATTCTAGAAAAAATACAAATATAATGCTTTTGTATTGCGACAATTCAAATAATATAGAAAAATTAGTTTTTTGTGCCCTCTACTCTCGCCTACCTTTAATTCTTGGAGCTAACTATCACACTACCACTAAAAGTTTAGTGTATGTACTCTCATTTTTTTTTTCTAAGTAGAAACCCAGATGTAAAGTCATAGGTGGACTTATTTTAAACAAATGTTGGGGTCATTTTGTATTATTTTCCTGCAACTCCTTTTCTCACTCAATATATTAAGAACACTTTTTTGTCAGTTTATAAAAATATATTCTACTATTTTCAATGATAGCATGATATTCTATACAATACTCGTCCTATAATTTCACTATTCCCTTATTCATAGATATATTAGGTTTTTCATTGTTCTGCTATGAAAGTGAGTTGTGTAGCAAACATCCTTATACATTTATTTTTGTATATTTGAAGAAATATTTCTATAGAATAGATCTTGAGGTGGGATCTCTGGGCCAAGTATATTTATAGTCATTTGTCTATAAATGTCACCTCAGGAGACTCTATGTTAGCAGCATGAATTCACCCCTCTTTAGCTGCTTTGATAACGTCTTCAGAGCGCTGTGTGTGGATGGTTTGATATGGAATGGGACCTGTGGTTGGAGAGAGAATATTTTAGATAAAAATGTCACATTTCACATTTTCTCATCAAAATTAGGATGGAAAGAGAGAGAAGCTGAGAAAAATATGTAAATATTTATGTAAATAGGACAGGGGGGTTTCACAGAAAGTAACCTCACTTTGAAAGTCAGAATTGTGCATTAGAATCACTTTAAGAATATTAAAATATCCCAAGGCTCAGGCTACACCTCATATCATTTAAACCAGGATCTCTGGGGACGAGCTCAAGCACCAGCACTTTAAAAACCTCCCCATGTCCTTCCAGTGTCCCTGTGAGACCGAGAGTCCTGCCTCAATTGTCCCTGTGCTCTGATAAGCTATGAGGCATCTTGAATGCTCTGGCTGCAATTTTTTCCCCCTCTGTAACATGAGAACGTTCTGTCTCTCTCACAAGTTTTGAGGCAAAATGACATAGCAGTTGTGAAGACACTTGTCAAAAGATAAGAACATTCAGTATAAGTATAAGCCATCATTATTATTTTTCAGCTCAGCCAGTCACAGACAAAGCCAAATATTTGGAAAATATTTAAGCATGTCTAAAATTCAGATGATGAGAAAACAGGATCGTTGAAGGAGGAAGCAGTAGTTGGTTGAGCTGCTTCTAGCCCTGGTGGCAACTGGAGGTCTGATAGGAGGACTGTGAAGGTAAACAAGGCAATGTCATGGAAAAGAGAAACATAAATACTCACCATCAGCACTGATAGGAACAACTTGCTTCGGTGGATTCTGTCTTGGCTTTATAACCATTTGAAAATTAGTCAATGGTTCAAATGCCAGAAGGTCCAGATGCCCACTCCTGGCCACCCCCCGCCCCTGTCCCTCTTCTCTTGGATTCTTTATCTCAATCCCAAGGCTAAGGAGAGGATGAATAAGGGACAGAGGAGATGGTCTTCCAATTTAAGATCTAAATTTGATGATGGCATTTTCCCTGGTGTGCCCTGAAATAAACAAAGAACACCATTTCCTGAAATCTGACACTCATATGGGTTTGCAGCCCCTGCCTGCCGTTCCATTTCTAAATGTTCCAATCAAATAGATTAAAGACTGAGAAGTCCTACCGTCGGAGTAACTTGTTAAACTAGGTTGGATCTGCATTTCCCAAACTTACTTGATCATGGAACTGTCTATTAACGTCCCTTGGGCCCCCATGGAATCCCCTGGAATGAAGATGCCATAAGAGCTGGCCCTTGTCACTCACCAACCCAGGAGATTTCAAGAATGTTCAACCCAGATTTAGTCTTTCAGCCCATCCCCTTTAACTGTATTATTTTTAAGATGATTGGACAGATCCCTAGAGATGTCAAGAGCTGGGAACTGAACTCATTGAGCTCCTTTGGTACCATGTGGCCGGGGATGGGGGCTTTGGACCTCTTGGAGTGCAGGCAGCTGTTGAACAGACACTCTCATTTAGGCACTGTGGCAAGTGGAATATATTCAACTGTGCAATTTGACCCTTGAAGACTTATTTTACCTATTTTAGAAGGAGTGACTTGAAACATCAATGTATAATGCAAAGGGGATAAATTAAATGCTAAATTGAGTGTCATAGACTAAAGGACATAGTAAGCTATCTCCCTGGAAAACCCCTAATTTTAGTGTTTGCCAATTTCTGTGGTAAAAATACTTCCATCACAGCTGAGGTAAAACTAGCAACATGATGTCATCGAACATGGAAAAGATGTTGGTCATCATCCGAGCTGATTGCAGAGGGCACGGAGAAGTTGGTGATGATTGGAATTGTCCAGAAAGGGTTCCTGAAGGGGACCTCAACTCAAGTTGTAAAATACTGAGTATGAAGATAGATAGTAGGAAAATTGGAGCTGACAGAAACCAGAGTTCTGTTTCTTTTGTTTTTCTTTTCAGTTTTATTGAGATACAATGACATATGACATCGTGTAAGTTCGTGTGAGTGTATGTATTTGTTTTGATAGAGTGTAAGTGCAAACGATTACTACAATAAATTTAGTTAATCTCTATAATGTCACATAATTACAATTATTTTTCTCTTTTGATGAAAACTTTGAAGATTTACTCTCTTACCGACTTTCAAATATATGATGCAGTTTTGTTAACTAGAGTCATCATATTGTATATTACATCTTCAACACTTATTTACCTTACAACTGAAAGTTTATACCATTTGACCAGCTTCACCCAAGTCCATCCCCACCTCTTGCCCCCAGCAAACATAAATTTGACCTCTGTTTCTATGAGTTTAGTTTAAAAAAATTTTTAAAGACTTATTTATTTATTTATTTATTTACTTGAGAGAGAGAAAGAAAGAGAGGAGGAGCAAAAGGTGAGGGAAAAAGAACCTCCAGCAGACTCCCTGATGAGGGAGGAACCTGTCATAGGGCTCGATCCTGGGACCCCTGAGATCATGACTTGAGAGAAAATCACAAGTCAGATGTTTAACTGGCTGAGCCACCCAGATGCCCTGAGTTCAGTTTTTTTAGATTCCACATGTAAGAGAGATCATACTTTGATTTGTTGTTCTCTGTCTGACTTACTTTAGTTAGTATAAAACCCTCAAAGATTGATTCATGTTGTCACACATGGAGAGATTTCCTTCTTTTTTCATGGTTAAACAATTTTCCACTGTATGTGTATGTGTGTATGTATATTTTTACATTTACATAATATATAAATTTTCTTTATGCATTCATGTGTCAATAGACACTGGTTGTTTCCATGTCTTGGCTATTATAAATAATGCTTCAAAGAACATGTGAGCACACATGTCTCCTCAGGATAATGATTTTGTTTTCTTTGGATATAGACCCAGAAGTGGTATTGCTCAATTATATGGTATTTCTATTTGCAATTTTTTCAAGGAAGCTCCCTACTGTTTTCTACAGTTTCTGTACCAATTTACATTCTCACCAGAAAGCAGAATCTTTGAAAAACTTTATAACTTTTCCAGACTTGGAAAGAAAGGGTAAACTTAACTCGCCTGAGAAAAATTTACTTAATTCTAGGACTTTTTAAAAATTTAGATTTATTTGAGTTCAAGCCCCACACTGAGTGTAGAGCCTACTTAAAAAAGGGGGTATCATTTAGGGGTGCTGGCAGTCTCATTCTGTGGAGCATGTGCCTCTTGATTTTGGGGTTGTGAGTTCGAGTCCCATGTTGGATGCAGAGATTGCTTAAAAATAAAATCTTAGAAAAAATTAGATTTGGACTTGTTTTTTCTAATTTTTTCCTAAACTTTTAATTTCAGTATAGTTTTAAATTTACAGAAAAGTTGCAAATATGCTACAGAGAGTTCTTGCAGATCCTGCACCCAGCTTCCTCTGTTGCTAACATCTTCTACTACTATGGTGCATTTATCAGAGCTAATGAACAAATATCAATACATTACTTTAAAAAAAATTAATTAATTTATGTACTTGAGAGAGAGAAACAAGCAGGGGGAGGGAGAGGAACAAACAGATTCTGTGCTGAGTGTGGAGCCTAATGTGGGTCTTGATCCCACAACCCTGAGATCATAACCTGAGCTGAAATCAAGAGCCAGATGCCACCCAGGTGCCCCTCAATACATTATTTTTATCTAAACCTTATACTTTATTTGTATTATATTCATTTTTTCCCCTATTGTCCCTTTCCTGTTACAGGATCTCATCCAGGATGCCACATTACCTTTAGTTATCTTGTCTCTTCACACTCCTCTTGTCTGTGACAGTTCTCAGACTTTCCTTGTGTATTAATAAGCTGAAAATTTTGAGGCATACTGGACAGATATTTTGTAGACTTACCCTGCAATTTCTGTTTGTCTCATGGTTGGGTTGGGCCTATGAGTTTTAGGGAGAAAGAATGTGGAGATAAAGTACTATTTTCATCACATGATATCAAGGCTTCATGCCATCAACATGGCTTCATGCTGAGGAAGCTGACCTTGATTCCTTGGTTCTGGTCATATTTGCCACCTCCCTCCACTGTGAGTTACCTTCCTTTCTTCCATACCACACTCTTCAGCAGAGTTCCTTCATCCAAGCCTCATTTTCTTAGTCTGAATTTCCACTGTGCTTCCTGGATTCTATTTTATCCCAGAACAGTTTCTATTTTATCCCAGAATTACCTGCCCACTTGCCAGGCTTATTTTTGTCTTTTTGTCTTTAGTTGTCCTCAACTCTTGCAAGAATCTCTGTCTTAGCTTGGGTTTCCCTAGAAGCAGACCCTGAGACAAGGATTTCTGTGTAGGTGGTTTATTCGGAGGTGTTATCAAGGAGGGGAGTAAGGAATGAGACAGGACAGGAAGGCAGTGGTGCAGGTGTGTTAATGAGCAGGTGACCACAATGGACACTGATGTGGACTGTTAGGGAGACTGTGTAGAACATACTTCAGATTTTTCCTGAAATGAAGGAGTAAGGAGGATGGGGGTATTTATCTTCTAATTCCTATCTGTTATCAAGGAAGGATACTCCTGGGGGAATTAAGTCCATGGAACTTGTGGTCTACTGTAGTACTCTGGTGGTCAGAAAAGCCCTCAACAGAAGTTTCCATGAGATTCCAGTCACAAACAGGATGTATGTTCAGGATGGGTGGGTGTGAGGGCCACCAAAAGCATCTACTATAGGCTTCTTAACCTGTTTCTCTTAGTCAGAATCGAAGATCTCTAGATAAAAAACAGATCATAGACATCAGTTACCAAATTAATATCTTATTATTAAAAGAGGTAAGTTCATATCTAAAAAAAAATCTTCCAGAGAGATGTCCTGAATGAAATAATGATGATGTTCATGATAATGGAGTAGTTATAACAGTAGTAGAAAAGAAATACTTTTTTAAAGAAAAACATTTTACGGGCACCTGGGTGGCTCAGTGGGTTAAAGCCTCTGCCTTCAGCTCAGGTCATGATCCCAGGGTCCTCGAATTGAGCCCCACATCAGGGTCTCTGCTCATCAGGGAGCCTGCTTCCCTTCCTCTCTCTTTGCCTGCTTCTCTGCCTACTTTTGATCTCTGTCTGTCAAATAAATAAATAAAATCTTAAAAAAAAGGAAAAACTATTTATTTATATGAGAGAGAGAGAGCATGAGTGAGTGTGCATGAGCGGGGTTGGGGGGTGGCTAGAGGAGCAGAGGGAGGAGGAGAAAGACAAGCGAACTTCCCACTGAGCACAGAGCCTGAAGAGGGGCTCGATCTGAGAACCTGGAAATCTTGACCTGAGCCTAAGTCAGACGATTAACTGACTGAACCACCCAGGAGCTCCAAGGAAATGCTTTTATAGTCTATAAAGCTTTCATATACATTATATCATTAAAAAGATAATCTGAGCTTTCTAGGAAACTCACAAGGGTATTCAAAGCCTATATTTTCCCCATTTTCCAGATGAAGACCTCAGGGCACTAAAGAATTAGCTAATGAGTGGTAGATTTAGAACTGGTCACCAGTTCTTCTGAGTCTAAGACCAGTGTTTCTGAGTTAACAGATTATTGAAATTTTCCTACCCATCATGGGATCAATGTTTGGAGCTCAATATTCTTTACCCTGTTCCTGGTGATAGAGCCAAACCAAGAGCAGGACTGCCACCTATAAGATAAATCCAGTTGTTTTCTTTTTAGATGTTTTTGGGAAGTTCTGCAAAATGAGAAAATGGAAGATAGAACATTCCAAAAGAGCCAGATAGGTTCCCTCTTATTAATTTGGCTTCATATGTTTCTCAAATCAGCCCCGAAGCTAAAATAAGCAAGAAAATTGTGGACTTTAACCTAGAAATTGGTGGAATCATAAATATAGCTGTGTAAATATTAAGATTTATAAAGTAACAAAAAAGAATCATGAACATTTTGGAGGCTGTATCTCAAACTTCTAACACTAAGTTTTTAAAATGAAGCATAGAATGTTAAAAAAAGGAAATACTATCAAACTCAACACCAAAAGAACAAATAATCCAACCAAGAAATGGGCAGAAGACAGAACAAACATTTCTGCAAAGAAGGCATCCAAATGTCTTGACACATGAAAAAGTGCTCAATATCACTCAGCATCAGGGAAATACAAATCAAAACTGCAGTGAGAGACCACCTCACACCAGTCAGAATAGCTAAAATTAATAAGTCAGGAAATGACAGGTGTTGGTGAAGATGCTGTGAAAAGGGAACTCTCCTACACTGTTAGTGGGAATGCAAGCTGATGCAGCCACTCTGGGAAACAGCATGGAGGTTCCTCAAAAAGTTGAAAATAGAGTTACCCTATGACCAGTAATCACACTACTGGCTATTTACCCTAAAGATATAAATGTCGTGATCTGAAGGGGCACATGCACCCAAATGTTTATAACAGCAAGATCCACAAGAGCCAAACTATGGAAAGAGCCTAGATGTCCATCAACAGATGAATGGATAAAGAAGATGTTGTGTATATATATATATACACACACACATATATATGTACAATGCAATATTATGCAGCCATAAAAAATGAAATCTTGCCATTTTCAATGTTGTGGATGGAACTAGAGGCTATTATGTTAAGCAAAATAAAATCAATCAGGAAGACAATTATCATATGGTCTCACTGATATGAGGAATTTGAGAAACAAGACAAAGAATCATATGGCAAGGGAGGGAAAGATGAAACAAGATGAAACCAGAGAGGGAGACAAAGCATAAGAGACTCTTAATCTCAGGAAAGAAACTGAGGGTTGCTGGAGGGGAGGGGGATGGGAGGGATGGGATGGCTGGGTGATGGACATTGGTGGTTAGTGCTGTGAATTGTGTAAGACTGACTTATCCCAGACCTGTATCCCTGAAATAAATAATGCATTATATGTTAATTTAAAAAAGGGAAAAGATTATATTTTATCACAGTGTGGTGGCTGATAGCTTTTGCCTACCCTAAGATATTTACCAGAAAGGGTGTAATGGCCCTAGGAATATAGGTAGAGGGATCCTACTGGACCATAAAGGGAAGGTGAGGGTGACTGGGGGAGAAAGCTTCATGGCCCCTCTGAGCCTTAATTAAAGTTAGTTCGCTTGCTATTTTAAAGATTTTATTTATTTATTTGTCAGAGAGAGAGAGAGCGAGCACAGGCAGACAGAGTGGCAGGCAGAGGCAGAGGGAGAAGCAGGCTCCCTGCTGAGCAAGGAGCCCCATGCGGGACTCGATCCCAGGACACTGGGATCATGACCTGAGCCGAAGGCAGCTGCTTAACCAACTGAGCCACCCAGGCGTCCCGCTTGCTATTTTATTTTATTTTATTTTTTATTTTTTAGATTTTATTTTATTTATTTGACAGACAGAGATCACATGTAGGCAGAGAGGCAGGCAGAGAGAGAGGAGGAAACAGGCTTCCTACTGAGCAGAGAGCCCGATGTGGGGCTCGATCCCAGGACCCTGGGATCATGACCTGAGCTGAAGGCAGAGGCTTTAACCCACTGAGCCACCCAGGCACCCCCCGCTTGCTATTTTAAATCTCAGTTCTCTGCAGTGTTTCCCCAGAATTTAGTATTCTCTTCCTGTTAAGTTCCCATATGCTTTTCAAAAGTTCTTCCCCACCTCTGTAATTTCTACTAAGCATCCCAAATATTCCAGTGATTATTTTAAACCATATGCTTTTCATTACTTTCAAATACATTTCTTCTTTTTTATTCAATCCATGTTAATCTAACATGGGAATTCCAACATGACCATTCTTAACACTTACTGCCTGAGAAGCTTCTATCAGAGTGCAAGAGCTTAGCCATCCAGGAAGTTGTGTCTTTCTGCATGTAGAAATACCTCCTAAAGCTCAAACTACTATTAAAACCTTAGCAAATGGGTCACCTGGAGAGTTGGTTAGAACACAGATGTCGAGATATCATCTGCAGAAAGTCTGACTTGGTAGGACTGGTATGAGACTCAGGAATTTGCATATTTAACAACTTCCCTGTGATAGTGATGATGTTGGTCTGGGCCACACTTTGAGTAGTCCTGCTGTTGGGGTAAGGATTACCTCATGATGTCCCATCTGACAGAAGAGGGTAACTCTTTAGCACTAAAGAAATTTTCAGGGATGGCTGGGTGGCTCAGTTGATTGAGCATCTAGCTGATTTCAGCTCAGGTCATGAACCCAGGGTCCTGGGATGAAGCCCCACATCAGTTTCCCTGCTCAGTGGTGAGCCTGCTTCTCCCTCTCCCTCTGCTGGTCTCCCTGCTTGTGCTCTCTCACTTTCTGTCTTGGAAATAAATAAATAAAATCTTAAAATTTTTTTCAGGAATAACTGACTATAAGGCAGGTTACATGCATGAAATAGTGGAAGAAGTAGTAAGTGTCTAACAGCTATGTGTCCTTACACACAGTATCAGTGGTCCTTGCGAATTGTCAATTACTTCTGTAGAAAAGGCACATTATTGGCATATATCTTAGAATTTGGCCCGTTTATTCTGTATTTAGTAAGTCTACATACTTAGTGCAAATACTCCCCAGGACTAATGTTCTGAAAACAAGGAGACTGGTCACAGGGGTCAGATCACTAAACTTTAAATTACCAGCTCTGAATTCAAGATCTGGTGATAAACCTCCTCCTTTTTTTCCTGCTATGTGATTTCAAGCAAGTTACCTAACCCCTCTTAGCCTTAGTATCCTTCTCGGTCAAGTGGTAACATGGATGGTCCTGGTCAACACCCCAGATTGCAGTGATTGCCTAAATAGAAGTGAGCTGATGTCTGTATGTATAAGGGGTTAACCAGGAGCAGCTTGTTCCTGAAGTGGAGAAGGGGGTGCGCCACCCATCTGAACACAGGCTCAGCTCCATCCACCCCCTGCCTGGTGGATTGCCATATGGCGCCTCACCTTGTTCCCTTTCAAGATGAACTCTCATTCCCCAGAAAAAAATTTCTCAGCCTTAAAGTCACAACTTCAAAAATGCAGTGAGGACCACATTTAAAAGGTCTGGTAAATTTTTGGTTGATTTAATTTTTTAAACTGCACTTTTAAAACAAACCCAAATATAGAGATGAAAGCCAAGAATTAAAATATACATATAAAATAGAAAACATTAATATTTTCAAGTACGATGAATTGAATAATCATCATAAGGAAACAATAAAATGTCAAGTGACTCAGACCAGATGATTGCTGTCACTCTCCACCATGCTGGGACACGTGGTCTGTGCAGAGCACCAGGATCAAGCCAGCCCAGGGCTGGCCTCCATCACACAGGCCTGTCCTTAATCCTTCTGCTGACAAGTGCCTCATCAGTTAATCAAACAAGTTTAGCACTAATTGGTGCAGGGAGGAGATTGAAGGAAGTCTGTTAAGATGACTCAGGTTTAAATTCTATAATCAGGACATCCTATGTTACGTTGACGCCTGGTCTATGTTCCTTGATTTTTAGTCTGGTTGTCAACCTATTCAGGCATCCATGCCTGTGAGGTGGTGTGTCTTACCACAAAAGGCAGCTGAGGAGACATGATCTGACATGTCTGTACTGCATCAAGACATGGGGCTGGGAGACCAGAGGAATGGAGTGTTCCATTGTGATCCTCTTGCTCACACTCTTCACTGTTCCTCACCAGCCCAGGGCACTCACTTCTCAATCCCTCCCTTGGCTCCCATTAACCTTGGGTACTTGCACTAACAGAGGCAGAATCTCCATGCATCCTGGAAGAACTTATCAAGAGGCAAGAAGGGTGTGACTTGACTTTGAAGAAGTGGAATTAAAGAATGGTGTTTCTGTGGTGGTATCTCCTGTCACATCCCAAGTCACACTGAAACAGAGTGCTCTAGGATGAGGCAAGGTTTGTGGATGGCGAGGCTTGTCTCTGAGAAGCAGACTTGTCATCTATGGGCTTGAAGGCAGGAGATGCCAGGGAAGATCTAGGGTGATTTCCCCCAAAATAATGGTTGGTGGAATGTTGTCTTTGAAAGGGGAATGCTTTATTATGGATTTCTCTAGATAAGAACTTCTTTAAATATGAGTATTCAAAATATTCTTTTATAAAATAAACCTTTAAATATTTTGTTTACTATTTTTTTGTTTACTATTTTCTTATTCTGATGAGCACATCACCTCCACTAGAAGCACTACAGTGTTTACCTCTTGATGGGTTCTTTGATCTGCACTTTGTTAAGATGGAAGGAGATCAGCTTCATCTGGGTTGTGCTACAAGCTGATCCTGAGACAAGAGTTTGAGCAGAAATTGTGCATTTAGGAGGAGTGGGACAGTGAGGCAGAGAGGGGGAGGTGGGCAACACAGGGTGCATGATTGGGTTGGCAGCTTTGTGACTGAAGCTTGTTCCTTAGGTCGAGAGAGCCCCCAGGAGATGGTGTAAAACACCTGCCATAGACATATCGCACAGAAGGGGTGATAAATCTGAGGAATCTGTAATTAATTTCCTAAGCATCATTGATGGTGGGGTGTTAATTCATGGAAACTTTGGGCCCTCCAGGTCCGGCAGTGATTTCCAAACAGGTCCTTAGGCAGATAGGGTGAAGCACAGGAAAACAGGAAGAGTGGGGGAAAGGAGGGTTAGTGACAGCACGCATGCAGAGGTAAATCCTTTAAAGGCCTCCTTTCTCATGAAAGTCCATATACAAGCTTCTGTTCAAGGGAGGAGATGTTCACATAAGTGATCATCCCCATCCAAACCATAAACAAACATCCTCGTCTCATAGTGGAAGAATGTCAAAAAGCCCCCTTGTGCCCCTCACTTTGTTGTTGTTGTTGGGAAGCCCCTCCATCTCTCCTGCCAGCCCCCAAAGGCTGCTGGTGCAGGGCTCACAACTCCTTTCATCCCACCCTGCTCTGCCTCATCAAGAGCTCCCACGGTGACACACTCTGTAGACTCACACCACATGTTGAGAGAGACTGGTCATTACCTAAAGGATATGATGCGCTGTCCTGGATTGACAAGTAGGAGCTGGTGTTTTGGTCTGAGAGGTACACCATTTGCTTGGGGAAACACATGGGGATGATGTTTGAACATGTATAGATAGACACTGTGTGCTACAGTCAGGTGCATGGGGAAAAAGTACCATGGAAACCATCAGTGCAGTATTTTCCTTTTAAACATGAGGAGATGTTGGGGCGCCTGGTTGGCTCAGTGGGTTAAGCCTCTGCCTTCTGCTCAGGTCATGACCCCAGGGTCCTGGGATCAAACCCTGCTTCAGGCTCTTTGCTCAATGGGGAGCCTGCTTTCTCCTCTCTCTCTCTCTGCCTGCCTCTCTGCCTACTTGTGATCTCTGTCTGTCAAATAAATAAATAAAATCTTAAAAAAAAAAAAAGATGAGGAGATGAAATGGAAGCGCTAAGGCCACTTGTTCACAGGCTCCTGACTGGTCGGTGCCAGAGCTGGGTTAAAAGCCCCTCTTTCCCAGTGCTCAAGCCATTTTTAATAAGTCATATAAAACCTCATCCAGCCGTGTTATGGGGAGGATGAACCTGTTTTTGAGCCGGAGGATGGTATAATTCCCCTGATAACAAGCCAGAGGGTGGTGGAGAGTAAGAATTCCCTGTGGTAGATCTTAGAGGAGCTGGTGACATACCACAGGGCATCATCAGAAGGCAGGGTTGGATGCAACTCAGGAATTCACTCATTTATTCAGTTTTGACTGCAAAATTGAGTTCTATGAACACTACGCAGCAATAAATCTATGCACACATATACACACACAACTAACTGGTACTCACAAGAGGGTAGATATACCCACTGATTGTGTTGAGAGAAAGAAATCAGACACGAATGAGAATGTGTATTATACAGCACTGCATGAAAAGTTCAAGAATAGGCAAAACTAATGTAGGATGATAGCATGATGATGGTTATCTCTGGGTGGTGTTGGCGTTGATAGGTAAAAAGGACAGTGGGTGCCTAGCTGCCTAATGGGAAAGTCTGATATTTTGAACTGGGTGGGAGGCTGGGAGTGCACAGATGTTCATATGGACCAGGGTCATTAAGCTGTATATCTAAAATTGTAGCACATTATGCTCTTTATATTATATTTCAGTTGAGAAAAAGAAGAAAAAAATCAAAGCAAGCCACATAACATAACAGACTGTAACATTATGAAAGAAATAACTTTTCTCTTTCATGCATATATGCTTTCCACAAATGTCTGTTGAGGCTTTTGGTAGCCGGTCCATATTCCCTCAATGTTCCTCCTTCCTGTACAAGTAGACAGGGTCTTGCTGCAAGAGTGCTGCCCCATCCTCTGCCCCAGCAGAAGGGCAGGCTGGAATTGCCTGGAGTCATGTCCTGCAGGAGCAGCTAATGAGAGAAGGAGGTGGAGGAGGAGGACCCTCTTTCCTCTCCCCTTGGTGAGAAGAGTCTGGTGTGAAGAGGTGCATTCTGCATTGACTCCCAGGGGATTGAGTCCTACTTTCAAGCAGTTACAACTCAATCTCTCGCTTGACCTGTGTTGACTGTCTTCCCTTCCCTGTCTTTCTTCCCATTTCCTGTCCTCTTGCTTCTGGGATCCCCCCCCAAACAAACTCCTTGCACTCACATCCTTGTCTCAGGATCTGCTTTGGGAGAATCCAAGCTAAGTGAAACTCCTTCTTTGCTTCTGGACTTACAAAGAGGACCATGCAAACCCAGTCTCCAGCTCTTGTACAATAGGTAGCATGTCACAGTGAAGAGACTGTTGGACAAACATAAAATTAAGTGGGACAAGGGCTGAGGGGGGGCAGCACAGCCTGGCAAAGAGCAGAGCCTGAAGGGGACCCTGCCTCATCCAGGAAATGATTCAGAAGCAGAATTGGGTATAATTGCACCTCCCTACCTTTTCTTCCCCTTCTTGAACTCCCATCCTTCTCTACTTCTTCCCTTTCTTCTCTTATGCAGTCAGAAATGAAAGGAGACATTCATTTATGTTAGACATTTACTTATAAATATTGATAAGTATATTGAATTTACTACCCATTTTGGTTTATTGTGCTGCCTCATCTTATATCACAGAACCAAAACTTAGCCTTTAGAATTGGCTCCGGATGTATGGAAGCCATTTTTCATATACATATATATTTTCAATATTGTTTCTCATCTGCATGACATAGAGATTCTAGGAAAACCCAGCACATATTTCTCAGACCATGGGGGGGGGAAGATGACTTTTGGGGTAGCTCAAAACTACCTGCCAATCAGCAGCTGGTGAAAATGTGTACCAAGATCAATCATCTGGAAATGGGCAGCTGGCTCATGTTGTTGAAGCTGTCATCTCCGCTCCAGCAGCCTTTCTGGGTGAAGAATTCTTCAAATAACATGCATTCAAGGCCAGAGCATTTCTCTTCTGTTTTCCATGCTCCTCACCAAAATGGACTGGTCACAGAACTCTCTAATTCAGGATTCTGTAGAGTATCAGAGAGAATGCATGCTGTGGTCTGAACATCCCCTTCCAGATAGATTGGGGTGTCATTTCAACAGGGATTTATGCATTTAAAATATGAGATGCTACAAAATTCTGAACTGGCATGTCCTGGGAGGATAGATCTTTAGAAATAGAAGAACCATTACTATGGGCTGGCCATTTAAAATATTCTGTAACTCACTCTGGGTGGTATCAGTCAGCTTTATACAAATGCTACCTTTCACTTTATATTAGAAGCTTAGAAAATCATGCAAAAATAGCAGAATGTCTACTTTTATTTCTATATTACTTTGGTCAAAACACATGTACTTCCAAAGACCAAAGGACTCTATTAAAAAAAAAAAGTGAATGTCCATCGTGAAGTCTCTAGAGAAAGCTAAACTCAATTAAGATTGGATTTTTTAAACAGAAGTGCCTCTCTCTTTTTTTAAAGATTTTATTTATTTATTTGACAGAGTGAGATAGTGAGTGCAGGAATACAAGCAGCGGGAGTGGGAGAGAGAGAAGCAGGCTTCCTGCTGAGCAGGGAGTCCGATGTGGGACTCGATCCCAGGACCCTGGGATCATGACCTGAGCCGAAGGCAGACTCTTAACGACTGAACCCTCCAGGTCCCCCAGAAGTGCCTCTTTTATTTAAGAGATGAAATGATGATGGAGGAGAGAGGGTAACTTTAAAATGTTTATTTAAAAAACCATTTTTATTTTAATAATTTATCCTTTGATAAAAAAATAAGACCTTGATTAGACTTCTATTGCTGTAGAACACATTACCATAAACTTAGAGGCTCAAAATGATACCAGTTTATTAGCTCAGAGTTCTTTAGGATAGCTATCCAGGACTGGAGTGGTTGCACTCTCTGTTTAGGGTCTTACAAGGCTGAAATCAAAGTGATGTCCAGGCTGCGTCCCTTTCTGGAGGGTCTGGGAACAATCTAGTTGCAGGCTCATTCAGACATTGGCTGACTTCAGTTCCTTGCAGCTGTAGAACTGAGATATCTAGTTCCTTGCTGGCTGTCACTCTTTAGCTCTTAGTTATCACCCCCTCACCCCACTCCTTGCCATGGGGCCACCTCCATCTTTAAGCCATCAACAATCTCCCTCACATTGTAGGCATTTCATGCTTCAAATCTGTTTATCCTTTAAGAGCCCAATCCCTTAAAAAAAAAAAACAACAAACTTTATTTTATATTTTCAGTGCTCCAAGAGTCATTGTTTATGCATCACGCCCGGTGCTCCACGAAATATGTGCCCTCCTTAATCCCTGCCACCAGGCTCACTCAACTCCCCACCCTTTCCTCTCCAAAACCCTCAGTTTGTTTCTCAGAGTCCACAGTCTCTCTTGGTTCTTCTCCCCCTCCAATTTCCCCCAACTCCCTTTCCTCTCCTTCTCCCAATGTCCTCTGTGTTATTCCTTATGCTCCACAAGTAAGTGAGACCATATGATAATTGACTTTTTCGGGGCACCTGGGTGGCTCAGTGGGTTAAAGCCTCTGCCTTTGGCTCTGGTCATAATTCCAGGGTCCTGGGGTCGGGCCCCACATTGGGCTCTCTGCTCAGCAGGGAGCCTGCTTCCCCCTCTCTCTCTGCCTGCCTCTCTGCCTACTTGTGATCCCTGTCTGTCAAAGAAATAAATAAAATCTTTTAAAAAAATATAATTGACTTTCTCTGCTTGACTTATTTCACTCAACATAATCTCCAGTCCCATCCATGTTGATACAAAAAGTTAGGTATCCATCCTTTCTGATGGAGGCAGAATATTCCATTGTATATATGGACCATATGTTCTTTATCCTTTCATCGGCTGAAGGACATCTTGAATCTTTCCAGTTTGTCTGGGTAATTCCCATGATGAACGAGACTCTGGCATGCTAACTAGTTATGCAACCCCAGAGCCCCATCCCTTTTAAAGGTTCACCTGACTATGTTAGACTCATTGAGAATAATCCCTCCATTTTAGGGTCAATTAATTTGGAACCTTAAACTACATTTGCAAAATCCCTTCACAGCAGCACCTAGATTAGTATTCAATTGAGTAATTGAGAGAAACTTTGTACACCAGAGAATTCAGTCTTTAGGTCCACCTTAGAATTCAGCCTATGAGAGGTCCATTCTTGATTCATGCCCTTCCATGTAAATGAGCAACCATCTCACCATAAGATATGCCACCTTCTTCATGGATTGCTTACGGGGTCCTACAGGCAACGTAATTTTGTTACTAGCAAGATCCCCATCGAACCTCCCCCTTCTTCTTCACAAGAATGTTAACCTTGTCTTTCAGAGGAAGCAACAGGAAACCTCCAGTTGTCCTAGAACTCAACCACTAACTCATGCCTGTGCTGATGGACAATGGATTGATGGACAGTTACGTCTCCCTCATTATTTTTTTAAATGTTTTATTTATTTATTTGACAGAGATCACAAGCAGGCAGAGAGGCAGGCAGAGAGAGAGGAGGAAGCAGGCTCCCTGCAGAGCAGAGAGCCCGATATGGGGCTCGATCCCAGGACCCTGGGATCATGACCCGAGCGGAAGGCAGAGGCTTTAACCTCTCTTCCACCCAGGCGCCCCATCTACCTCATTATAATGTTAAAATCTCTGCCCAAGAAGGAGCACAAACCTCATTAACATAATGTACAATGTATGTATAAGCATGCTTCCTTAAGATGCACGCATGACCTTATGCTCTGGGATCGAGCCCTGCATTGGGCTCTCTGCTCAGCAGGGAGCCTGCTTCCCCCACTCTCTCTGCCTGCTTCTCTGCCTGCTTGTGATCTCACTCTCTCTCTTTCTCTCTGAGGAGCAAATAAATAAAAATCTTTAAATTGTTAAAAATACTGGATGAACCACGTAAAACATATTTGTGGTCTTGCTGAGATCCATGGGCCACCAGTTTCCTTCTCTCTGCAGTTCCAAAGCATGCATGCATGCATGCATGCATTCATTCATTCATTCACTTATTAAAAAATAGTTATTGGGTGGCTCAGTTGGTTAATTGTCTGCCTTTGGCTCAGATCATGATCCCGAGGCCTGGACATTGAGCCCCACATTGGGAATCCCTGCTCAGCAGGGAGTCTGTTTCTCCCTCTACTTCTGCTGCTCCCTGTGCTTATGTTCTCTCTCTCTCTGTCAAATAAACAAATAAAATCTTTAAAAAAATAAATAGAAATAGTTGCTAAGAACCTATTCTACAGACTCTGGCTCTAGGCACTAGGAATACAGGCTGGTCATGGGAAGCTTTACTAAGAAGAGGAGATTTGACTATAGATCTAAAAAATGGTGTGTAAGGGTTGGGGTGGGGACACCTGGGTAGCTTAGCCTATTAAGCGTCTGACTCTTGGTTTCGGCTCAGGTCATGATTTCATAGTTGTGAGACAGAGTCCTACGTCAGGCTGTGTTCTCAGCTCAGAGTCTACTTCAGATTTTCTCTCTCTCCCACTCCTCCTGCCCTTCCCCACCACATTCATGTTCTCTATAATAAATAAATAAATCTTAAAAAAAAAAGAATGGTGTGTGTGGGAGTAAACGAGTGTCTCTCTAGATGGCAAGCATTATAGAAAGAGGGAGCAGCAAGTGCAAAGACCCTGAGGTTGTCATGTGCCAAGCATGTTCAGATGGCATGGAGGCCTGTGTGGCAGGAGTGAACTGAGCAGGGGGAGAACAGTAAGAGAGGATGTGGGAGAGCTCTATAGGGCTAGATCATGGTGGGCCTTGTAAAGTAATTTGTAATTTTATTTGTCAGTGTTCTCCAGAGAAACAGAACCTGCAGAATATATATAAAATGAATAATTGACTTATATGATTACGGAAGCTGAGAAGTCCCATGAACTGCGGTCTGCTAACCAGAAGCTCAGGGAAAACTGGAAGTGTAATTCTAGTCCAAGTTTGAAAACCTGAGAATCAGAGGAGCCAATGGTTTAAATCCTAGTCTGAGTGCAGGAGAAGACTGACATCCCAGCTCAGGCAGTCAGGTAAACAGAGAGAAAATTCTCCCTTCCTCAATATTTTTGTTCTGTTCAGATCATCAGCAGATTGGATGGTGTCTACCCACACTGTAGAGGGCAACTTGCTTTAGTCAGCCTACCAAGTCAAATGCTAATTTCACTCAAAAACACCCTCACAGAAACATTCAAGAATCATGCCTAGTCATGTATCTGGGCACCCTGTGCTCCAGTCAAGTTGACACATAAGGTAACCATGACAGTGAAGATTTGGGATTATTTCAGAGGGAAATGGAAAGCCATTAGGATATTTTAAGGAGAGGAGTGGCACAAATTTATCTAAACTTTCAAATGATCCCTCTGACTTCTTTGTTGAGAGGTTTGGGAAGATTCAGGATGAAAGCAGGGAGATTGATAAGGAATCCATAGCAAGTAATCCAGGAAAGAGCTGATGGGACTTTAGTTCAGGTGACTGGGAAGTGGGGTAGTGAGAAGTTGTCAGGTGCTTGTTATTGAGAATTAAACAACTCCAGAATTTCTTCCTTTTTTTTTTTTTTTTTGGTTAAGATTTGTTTATATTATTTCAGATAGAGAGAGCATGAGCAGGAGGGGCAGAGAGAGTCTTAAGCAGACTCCATGCTGAGCATGGAGCCCGACACGGGGCTTGATCTCATGACCCTGGGATCACGACCTGAGCCAAAACCAAGAGTCTGAACCCTAGTCAGCTGAGCCACCCAGGTGCCCCACGACTCTAGAATTTCTTGACTAAGAGCATGTGGCCTGTGAGAGAAAGAGCACAGGCAAAGATGTCTCTGAGATTTAAGACAGAGAAACTAGAAGGATGAGTAAATAACCAAAAAAAGGTCAGCATGCAAATATAGTAAATAGGTGGTAAAAAAAATGAATAAACAGGTTGGCAAACTCAGTTCCCTATTTCGTATAATCTTCACTAGAAGTTATTTGAAAGTCTATAGTTGTTCCAGTCTCCAGAGGCTGTTATGCCTTTTTTTTTCCTTTTTCTTTTTTAAATTTATTTATTTGTCAGAGAGAGGGAGAGAGAGAGAGTGAGCACAGGCAGACAGAGTGGCAGGCAGAGGCAGAGGGAGAAGCAGGCTCCCTGCTGAGCAAGGAGACCGATGTGGGACTCGATCCCAGGATGCTGGGATCATGACCTGAGCCGAAGGCAGCGGCTTAACCAACTGAGCCACTCAGGCGTCCCGGCTGTTATGCCTTTAACTGAGACTGTTTAGAGACCCTCCCCACTTCTGCAGCCTCTCTCCCCCTGCATCACACACACTTCTTAGCAGGTTCAGCCAAAGTGTTAAAAAAAAACCAAAACACCCAAAACTAAGTACTTAGAAATTGAGAATTTGGGAAGCTCCTGCCTTAGCTTCTAAATCTCAGTGCAAACTCAAAAGTCTAGCTCTAACCTTGTGCCCTGTTTCCAGTGAGAGGACTCTGCTCAATGATACACTGTGTCTACATAATACCCTGCTTTCTTTCTAGGCCTGAGATCCCATGACCTGCCTGACTCCTAGTCACCTTGGCCTTGCCCTCACCCTTGGACTTTTAGCCTGTTCTTGAGATTTCCAATAACAGGACTATTCAGGCTCTTTCAACTTTACAGTTTTGGTAAGTTGTATTTTTTGAGGAATTTCTCCATCTCAACTAGGTCGTCCAATTTGTTAGCATAAAGATGTTCATGACTTTTATTCTTTCAATGAAAGTAGGGTCTGTATTTCAATTTTCTATTCCTGATTTTGGTAATTTGTGTTCTCATTCTCTTTCCATGATCAGACTGGCTAACAGAAGAGGTATGTCAGTTTTGTTGTTCTCTTCAAAGGAACCGACTTTTAACTTTGTTAATTTTTCTCTATTGTGTGTCTTTCCTCAATTTAGCTTCAGAAAGACTCTCCTCATGCTAATAATCTGCCTGTTCAGATTTCCCACTTGCCAGCCTGATAAGGTTGAGTCTGAAGTGGTTACCACATTACTGTATTTGGTGTCTCCCCAGTGTCATCTAGCTTTCTGGTCTAACATCCTCTTGAAATGAAGTCCAGGTAGGTCCGACAAGATGGCGGGGAACTAGGAGGATGCTCTGGTTCAACCTGTCCCCTAAAGTGAGCTGATTACCTACTAAGGAACTCCGATCACTCATGAAATCAGCCTGAGATCAAAATTCTACTCGTCAGGATCTCTATGGGGGCAGAAGACGCCAGTGGGATGTCAGGATCTCTACGGGGGCAGAAGACGCCAGTGGGCAGGTAAAGCCGAGCGGGAACACCGGACTGGTATCGGAAGATAAACAAAAGGGGGAGGGAGCCACCAGAGGAGACG
>PISX010025463.1:0-26130 GCA_004024625.1 Mellivora capensis | reverse complement strand
GGAGTTGAGGGAAATTGGGGGGGAGATGAACCATGAGAGACTATGGACTCTGAAAAATAACCTGAGGGTTTTGAAGGGGCGGGGGGTGGGAGGTTGGGGGAGCCTGGTGGTGGGTATTGTGGAGGGCACGCATTGCATGGAGCACTGGGTGTGGTGTAAAACTATGAATTCTGTTATGCTGAAAAGAAATAAAAAAAATAAAATTAAAAAAAAGAAATGTGACTATGTATTGTAGAATCAAAATAGATAAAAATGTTTTTTTATGAAATAATATTCAGAATTCCTATGTGTTTTGCTTATAGAAATTCAAAGACAGTGGAGAAGTAGGAGACCTTGTTTCAACTGGTCCCCTAAAGTGAGCTAATTATCTACCAGAACACTCTGAACACTCATGACATCAGCCTGAGATGTAAGATTATAAACTTCTGGATCTCTATGGGTGCAGAACACACCAGTGGAGAGATAAAGCAGAGTGGGAACAATTGGACTGATATCGGAGGATAAACAGAATGGAGAGGGAGCCACCAGAAGGGACCCATTGGAAAGTAATACCCCAATATGGGAGTGCCCTGTGATTGGGGACTAGCATTAACTTGGAGTCTGGTTAAAAGAACTCAAAAAGAATAAAAGATCTTATGGGATAACTGGTGGAATTGGGCAGTCACGGGCATGGGCTTAAGCCCATGGACCCAGGACGCCCACCGCTGGTGAACACTCATGCCAGAGAGAGTGTGGCAAAGCCTCCAGGCTGTGGTCCCTGAGCCCCTGGCTTTCAGCTGCTTGCACCAAGCTGCTAGGCTCACTCTTGTCAACACGCGTGAGAGAGTCTAGTGTGGACGCCAGCTGGCACTCTCTAGAACCACAACCTTTTGCACTCCGTACATGCACTGTGTGATGGAGGCCTGAACCTAGCCCCACCATCCCCTGAGAGAGCTGCATGAAGGCGCAAGCCAGTGGTCTCTAGGACCGGCAAAGATTCTGAACACTTCCAGCCTGGGCTTGAAAATCTCAGCGTTCTATCTCTGATGGGGATCTCTCTGGCGGTCTGGACCCCAAACAGGGGTCCCAGCAAAGACAGCCACTGGAAGCTGTCTCCCTGGACCAATATCACTGGCAGTTTTAGTAGCAGGAAGGTGCAGAGACAATTGGGCGCTTTTTGGGCGACTGACCCCAGAGATGGTGGTTGGGGATGTGCACTGCCTGTGGGAGATTGCAGGGCTCAGTGGCTCAGTGGAGTATTTAAAGGGGGAGTCTGTGTGCTCTGGGCAACACAAAGGGGAGCAGACTGAGGCTTCTCTCTGAGGCGGAGGTCTGGATACAGTTTGCTTTCCACTTAACCTCCAAAAAGCCACAAAGCTGCCAAAGAACAAAAAAAGTCCAGAGAGCAAAAGCATGAAAAACCAGTTTTCTCAGAGCCCAGCCCCCTTGATAGGGAGCAGGAGGACTCAACCCAAGCAAGACTGGTGAAGAACAATGCAGCAGGCCCCTTCCAGAGAAAGCCAACTGAAAGAATGAGAGGACAACCACCACAGAGTCTCCATAAACTAAAACCCCAATATCAGGGGAAAAGAAGATATTAAGTCCCTGGTATTGCCCTAAAACCTGCATATTTTATAGATACAACTTTTATTTTAAATTCGTTATTACTATTCTTATTCTTTTTAATTTTTTGACCTATTTGCATTAGAATGAGAGGTTTAATACAACTTATTCCATAATAACCTTTTTTTTTAAAGATTTTATTTATCTATTTGACAGACAGAGATCACAAGTAGGCAGAGAGGCAGGCAGAGAGAGAGGAGGAAGCAGGCTCCCCGCTGAGCAGAGAGCCTGATGTGGGGCTCTATCCCAGGACCCTGAGATCATGACCTGAGCCGAAGGCAGAGGCTTTAACCCACTGAGCCACCCAGGCGCCCCCCATAATAACCTTTTAACTTGAAATTTTTTCATGCATATACCTGTTTTTCTTTTGCTTTTCTATTTTCTAAAATATAGATATTTTATATCTATATTTAGATACTTTAAATATAAATTTAAATATAAATTTAGATACTTTAAATATAGATATAAGATATTTATAGGTGTAAGATATGTATAGATATAAGATACATCTTGTATAGGTACAAGATACATCTTATATAAATATATATTTTATATATATGTATATATATACTATATATATAGTATATATATACATATATATATACTATAGATATAAGCTTCAACATAATCCTCTTTCCCTAATCAATACTACTCCTATATATAAATGAAATTTAAGCTCCCTTTATCTCTGGAAAGTTGAGTCCTTTAACAAAGATATCAAGATACACCCAGGAATAATTAAAATATACTTCATGGCCCACATTGAGGATTAATAACCAGCCTCCCATCTTTTTCTTCTGTCAGTGTTTCTGTGTATTTGTTTTTGTTCTGCTATTGTGTAAATCTTATCCTTGCAGTTCATTTTGGCTGGGTTCTTTTTATTTTCCCCTAGTCATTTACTTTTGTCAGTATTTTTGTTTGTATACCTTATACATCTTACCTTTGGGGCTCATTCTGGCTGGGTCTTCTCTTTTTTTTTTTTCTGTCTCTCTCTTCCTCTCTGTCTTTTTTTTTCTTTTTTCTTTCTTTTTGATGGTGACTTCTGATTGCTTAGATGTGTTCCAGGATGCACCTTGCCTAGATCACAGTTGATATATTGAGCTACACGTCCCCTCAACCACATTTCACCAAAATGACTAGGAGAAGGAAGGCCCAACAGAGGAAAAATTCAGAGATTGTGATCTCTCCATCAGAGCTATTGGATATGAACACAAACAGTATGCTGGAAATGGAATTCAGGGTAACAGTTATCCAGGCAATGGTTATGTTGAATAAAACCATTAATGACACGATGGAATCAATTTGGGCAGAAGTGAAAGCTACCAAGGAAGAAGTTAAGAATGCTATCAATGAGATCCAATATGATCTAAATTCTTTAACAGCTTGGTTAACTGAGGCAGAAGATAGAATTAGTAATCTAGAGTACAAACTGATAGAGAAAAAGGATCAGGAGGAGATCTGGAACAAACAGCTTAGAAACCATGAAAACAGAATTAGGGAAATAAATGACATCATGAAACATTCCAATGTCAGAATTATTGGCATCCCTGAGGGGGAGGAGAAAGAAAGAAGACTAGAAGACAGAATTGAACATATTCTCCATAAAAATTTTCCCAATCTGGGGAATGGAACCAGCGTTCCTGTACTAGAGGAAGAAAGATTATCCTCCCCCCCACCAAGATCATAAAATCTAGAAAGACCTAGAGACACCTGATTAGTAAACTGGGGAATCATAATTTTAGACAGGAGCTCTTGAGAGCAGCTAGGGGGAAGAGATTCCTTACGTACATAAGAAGGTCCATCAGAATAATGTCAGATCTGTTCACAGAAACCTGGCAATCCAGAAAGAGCTGGCAAGACATATTCAGGGCACTAAATGAGAATAACATGCAGACAAGAATACTTTATTTAGCAAGGCTGACATTCATAATGAATAGAGAGATAAAGAGCTTCTAAGACCGGCAAGGTTTAACTTTGTGAACACCAAGCAGGCACTACAAGAAATACTAAGGGGGGTTCTATAAAAGAAGAGAGAATGCAAGAGTCTCATAAAACAGAAATTTACAAAAACAATCTATAGAAACAAGGACTTCACAGGCAACATGGTGTCAATAAAGATGTACCTTTCAATAATCACTCTCAATGTGAATGGCTTAAATGCTCCCATAAAAGAGCACAGGATTGCAGATTGGATAAAAAAAAGACAGAAGCCATCCATATGTTATATAAAAGAGATCCATTTGGAACCTAAGGATACCTCCATACTGAAAGGGAAGGGATGGAGAAGTATCTTTTGTGCCAATGGGCCTCAAAGAAAGCTGGGGTAGTGATTCTCATATAAGATAAATTATATGTTAAACTAAAGACTGTAGTCAGAGATAAAGAAGCAGACTACATCATACCTAAAGATTCTTTCTACCAAGAAGATCTAACAATTATAAATATTTATGCCTCCCATATGGGAGCAGGCAACTACATAAGACAACTGTTAATCAAGATAAAGAGTCATATTGTTATGAATATTAATAGTTGGGGATCTTAACATGCCACTCTCAATAATAGACAGATCATTAAAGCAGAAAATCAATAAAGAAACAAGAGCATTGAATGACACATTGGACCAGATGGACCTCATAGATATATACAGAACATTCTACCCTAAAAAAACAAAAAAAACAAAACCAGAATACTCATTTTTCTTGAGTGCACATGGAACTTTCTCCAGAATAGACCACATACTGGGTCACAAATCAGGGCTCAACTGATACCAAAAGATTGAGATTATTCCCTGCATATTCTTAGACCACAATGCTTTGAGACTGGAACTCAACTGCAAGAAAAAAGTTTGGAAGGAATTCAAACACTTAGAAGCTAAATACCACCCTGCTTAAGAATGTTTCAATCAACCAGGAAATCAAAGAACTTAAACAATTCATGGAAACCAATGAGAATGAAGACACTTTGGTCCAAAACCTATGGGATACAGCAATGGCGGTCCAAAGGGAAATACACAGCCATCCAAGCCACCCTCAAAAACATTGAAAAATCCAGAATACACCAGCTGTCTTTACAGCTTAAAGAACTGGAGAATCAACAACAAATTAAGTGAACCCCACACACAGGAAGGGAAATAATCAAGATTAGAGCAGAGATCAATGAGATAGAAACTAGAAATACAGTAGAACACATCAACAAAACTAGAAGCTGGTTTTTTGAAAGAATCAATAAGATCAATAAACCATAGGCCAAACTAATCCAAAAGAAAAGAGAGAGGACCCAAATTAATAAAATGATGAATGAAAAGGGAGAGATCATGACTAACACCAAGGAAATAGAAACAATCAACAGAAATTATGATCAACAGTTATATGCCAATAAGTTAAGCAACTGAGATGAAATGCATGCATTCCTGAAAACCTATGTAAAACTCCAATACTGAATCATGAAGAAATTTACAACCAGAATAGACCAATATCTATAACAATATTGGAGCAGTGATCAACAACCCCCCCCCAAAAAACAAAAGCCCCAGACCTGATGGATTTCTTGGACAATTCTACCAAACATTTAAAGAATAAATAATACATATTCTCCTGAAGCTGTTTCAAAAAAAAATAGAAACAGAAGGAAAACTTCCACATTCATTTTATGAAGCCATCATTACCCTGATCCCCAAACCAGGCAAAGACCCCACCAAAAAGGAGAATTTTAGACCAATATACCCTGATGAATATGGATGCTAAGATTCTCAACAAAATCCTAGATAATAGGACCCAACGGTACATTAGAAATATTATCTACCATGACCAGGTGGGATTTACCCATGGGATAAATTCACAAATCAATCAATGTGATAGAACAAATTAGTAAAAGAAGAGAGAAGAACCACATGGTCTTCTCAATTGATGCAGAAAAAAACATTTGACAAGATACAGCATCTATGCCTGATTAAAACCCTTCAAAGTATAGGGATATAGGGAGCATTCCTCAACTTCATAAAATCTATCTATTAAAAACCTACAGCAAATATCATCTTCAATGGGAATAGCTAACAGCATTCCCTCTGAGGTCAGGAACACAAGGATAACCACTTTCAGCACTTTTGTACAACATAGTACTAGAAGTCCTAGCAACACCAATCAGACAACAAAACGAAATAAAAGTTATTTAAACTGGCAAAGAAGAAGTCAAACTCTCTCTCTTTGCAGATGACATGATATATTTTATGGAAAACCCAAAAGACTCCACCCACAAACTACTAGAACCCATACAGCAATTCAGTAGTGTGGCAGGATACAAAATCAATGCACAGAAATCAGCTGCTTTCTTATACACTAAGAATGAAGATATAGAAAGGGAAATGAGAGAATCAATTCCATTTACTATAGCACTGAGAATGATAAGATACCGGCAAATAAACCTAACAAAAGAGGTAAAGGATCTGCACTCGAGGAAATACAGAACACTCATGATAGAAATTGAAGAAGACACAAAAAGATGAAAGGGCATTCAATGCTCTTGGATCAGAAGAATAAACATTGTTAAAATGTCTATACTGCCTAGAGCAATCTATACTTTCAATGCCATCCTGATCAAAATTCCACCAGCATTTTTCAAAGAGATGGAAGAAACAATTCTAAAATTTGTAGAGAACCAAAAGAGACCCTGAATTGCCAAGGAAATGTTGAAAAAGAAACACAAAACTGGGGGCATCAAGTTACCTGATTTCAAGCTTTACTACAAAGCTGTGATCATCAAGACAGCTTAATACTGGCACAAAAACAGAAACATAGAGCAGTGGAACAGAGTAGAGAGCCGAGAATGGACCCACAACTCTATGGTCAACTAATCTTTGACAAAGCAAGAAAAAATATCCTGTGGAAAAAAGACAGTCTCTTCAATAAATGGTGCTGGGAAAATTGGGCAGCTATGTGTAGAAGAATGAAACTTGACCATTCTCTTACACCAGACACAAGGATAAACTCAAAATGGATAAAAGACCTCAATGTGATTCAGGAATCTATCAAAATCCTAGAGGATCACATAGGCAGTAACCTCTTTGACATCAGCCACAGCAATTTCTTTCAAGATATGTCTCCAAAGGCAAAGGAAACAAAAGCGAAAATGAACTTTTGGGACTTCATCAAAATCAAAAGTTACTGCACAGCAAAGGAAACAGTTAACAAATCAAAGAGGCAACCCATGGAATGGGAGAAGATATTTGCAAAAGACACTACAGACGGGGACGCCAGGGTGGCTCATTTTGTTGGACGACTGTCTTCGGCTCGGGTCATGATCCCAGAGACCCAGGATCGAGTCCCACATCGGGCTCCCGGCTCCACGGGGAGTCTGCTTCTCCCTCTGACCTTCTCCTTGCTCATGCTCTCTCACTGCCTCTCTCTCAAATAAATAAATAAAATCTAAAAAAAAAAAGACACTACAGACAAAGGGCTGATATCCAATATCTATAAAGAACCTCTCAAACTCAACACACACAAAAGGGATAATCATGTCAAAAAATGGGCAGAAGACATGAACAGACACTTCTCCAAAGAAGACATACAAATGGCTAACAGACACATGAAAAAATGTTTATCATCATTAGCCATCAGGGAGACTCATATCAAAACTACTTTGAGATACCAACTTACACCAGTTAGAATGGCCAAAATTAACAAGACAGTAAGCAACATGTGTTGGAGAGGATTTGAAGAAAGGGTAACCCTCTTCCACTGTTGGTGGGAATGCAAGTTGGTGTAGCCACTTTGGAGAACAGTGTGGAGATTCCTTAAGAAATTAAAAATAGAGCTTCCCTATGATCCTGCAATTGCACTACTGGGTATTTATCCCAACGATACAGATGTGAAAAGAAGGGCCATCTGTACCCCAATGTTCATAACAGCAATGTCCATACTCACCAAACTGTGGAAAGAATCAAGATGCTGTTCAATGGATGAATGGATAAAGAAGATATGGTTCATATGTACAATGGAGTATTATGCCTCCATCAGAAAGAATGAATACCCAACTTTTTTTATCAACATGGATGGACTGGAAGAGATTATGCTGAGTGAAATAAGTCAAGAAGAGAGAATTAATTATCATATGTTTCACTTACTTGTGGAGTATAAGAATAACAGAGAGGACATTGGGAGATGGAAAGTAAAAGTGAGTTGGGAGAAATTGGAGGGGAAGACAAACCAGGAGAGACTGTGGACTCTGAGAAACAAACTGAGGGTTTTGGATGGGAGGAGGATGGGAGGTTGGGTAATACTTGTGGTGGGTATTATGGAGGGCGCCTATTGCATGGAACACTGGGTCTGGTGCATAAACAATGAATTCTGGAACAGTGAAAAAAATTAAAAAGAAATTCAAATAGTTGTTGTTGTTGTTTTTTAATACTCCCCACTGTAGTGAAGGAAAAATATTTTTTATTTTACCTTTCTGAGTTTTGGCTGGTTTCCCCCACCCCCTCCCAATAATAGAGATTAATAAGAGAAACACAAAGAGAAGTTTCATAACATGTAAAACTCCTGTATACATGGGAGATACCCAGCTCAACAGAGTAACTCCTCTAAATGGCCCAAACTTAAATATCATTTCCAGCTAAAGACAAAAGATGTTGGTGTTTGTGAGATCAGCTACGGAAGGTTATCAGGGAAAGCACTGTAAAAGCGTATGACGGTTATGTAGATTTAAGTCCCTGCCTTCTCTATTTATAAGAATTTTCAGAGATTTAGTCATCCTCCTTTTCCTGGTACAGAGTGGAAAATGTCCTTACAAATGGAGATTGTCCTTAAAATGTAAATTTCTCTCACAGAATGGAAAGTTTTACTCTGATTTTAGAGATTTCTTGTATCTTCAGCCTCTCAAAAATAATCAGTCCAAATAATATTCAAAGAAGCACATTTTACGGTGGCATATTCTGTTCCCATCATCCATGAACCATTATGAAAATATTCAAAGGTTTCCATTAGAGAGCAATATTCTACAAAAGATATATTGTTACTTTATGTAATATTTTTTTCCAAATAAATATTAAGGGAAATTGAATATTTTTGTCCCGAAATTTTCTTTTTTATATCATGGTCTTTGAAGTACTTGTAACATCCTGTTCCTCTGTATATACTTGCAAAAACAGTGTTATTGAGGTATAATTTGCATGCCATTATGTTTAACTCAGTAATTTTTTTTAAAGATTTTATTTATTTATTTGAGAGAGAGAGAGAGAGACAGTGAGAGAGAGCATGAGAGGTGAGAAGGTCAGAGGGAGAAGCAGACTCCCCGTGGAGCTGGAAGCCTGATGTGGGACTCGATCCTGGGACTTCAGGATTGTGATCTGAGCTGAAGGCAGTCACTCAACCAACTGAGCCACCCAGGCGCCCCATAACTCAGTAATTTTTTAATGCATGTGTAAAATTTTGCAATCTCCCCAAAATCCAGTTTTAGATTTTCTTCATCCCCAAAACTTTTCTCATGTTCACTTGCAGTCACTCCTCATTCCCACTCCTATTCCCAGGTAATTACTCTGTTTTTGTCTCTATAGCGCATAAGCTTTAATTTTAACAACTTCTCTATTGAATTGAAATCACACTGAGACCAATGTATAGAGCTTTTGTTATATTATGCTTTTGCTTAACACATATTTACTGAATAACTATTAAATGGTTAATATAGTAGTAGATATACTTGATATCCATCATAGTGTTCCAGGACTTCTTTTCCTTCAGTGCCCGTGGGTCTTGGTCATACTGTTTTGAAGAATGACAAAGTAGATCAAATAGTGGTGGGCAGCAAAGCAAAGTTTATTGAGCAATAGTAAAGTTTATTGAGCAATAGTACAAAGCTCCCAAAGATGGAGGGGACCCAAAAGGGTTACCGCCAGAGTTTCTACATCTAAGGGTTTTTATGTTGGCAGGCTGTTTTAATCCGATTAACACTCCGTATGCTTGTTACTCAATCAGGTTTTTGTCCACATGCTCATCTACCTATCAGATAGTTGTTCACACGGGAAAGAGTAGTTAGTAGAGGACACTGACAAGAAACAAAGTCCATCATGGTCTAAGTGACATTCCAACACATGTGGTCCTTACAGCCAACTTCCCTAGGAAACATCCCTGGCTGGGTTTTAATTCAATTGGGTACTGGTTTCAGCCAGCTCCCAGTGGAGGTCCCATGGCCAGAAGTGGCTAGACCAGGGATGTGGAGGGGATGACATTAGATCCATCAGGAGGAAACCTCACATGGGAGTCTTATGATTGACTTCCTAGGTGACTTAGGTGCCTGCCCTGTGCCCAAGACAAACAACTTTGTACAAGAACAGGCATAAAGAGAGGGCATCAAGTTTCTGGGTCATTCCAGCCAGGTACCAATTTCCAGCCAAAAGGCAGACATTTCATCCCCATGGAGTAGCCATGTGTAGAGGATTACAGCCTGAGCAATTGACATGAAAGTGTTCCAATAAGACCATACTCCTTGAAAAGCTCCTGAGATGAGACAGAGACCAAAGGAAGAGCAGCAAAAGCACTCACTAATTTTGCACCGAAGCTCAGCATCCAGATGTAAAGACACAAAGCCCCATGCTCGGGTGCCAAATGATGAAGTTTTAGAATATAGGTGAGGTTCAGTGGGGTGTGGTCCAGAGCCAATGACCAAGAAAGAATTCTTGAGACATCTTTGGTGCAAAATGGTTATTAGAGCACAGGCACAGGACCCATGGGCAGAAAGAGCTGCTGCCCCCGAGTTTTGAGGAGTGATCCCTTATATACTTGCAAGTTGGGAGGGGGTCAGGAATAGCATAAGTCTCTAAGGAATTTTGGAAGCAAGGTTTACAGGACCTTGAGGGGCTAGCTGTTGTTGGGAAAAGGTCATTTATTACCGTCCAATAAAACCTTAGTCATGAGACCCTTCAGATATATATCGGTGGACCATATGCTTGGGGATGATTGTCAACACATATCTTGGAGGGTTTAGAGATAAAGGAAGTTTCCAAAGGAATTTTTATATGTTAAAATAGACTTACAGGATCCTGATTGGGGGTCGGTCAGGCTAGGATTGCCTTTTTCCCTTAGAAAAGTATTAAGGTGGAGGCAGTTGAGTCCCTAGAGAAATGTCATTCTGCCTGTTTCAAGGACTTGTCAGTGGGCTCTAGATAGTAAGGAAATTTAATAACTTTTCTTCTGCCTCTGTTTCTTCCATCACCACCAGGTCTTATTAGTCATATTTAAGATTATTCATTAATTGGTTCATTCAACAGACTTTTTTTCCCTTAATCATGTGCCAAACACTATTCTACATGCTGAAAAATTAGTATTGAACATAAATATGGAGTCCCTGCCACTGTGGAACTTTCATTACAGTGGGAGAGACAAAAAATAATAAATTTAAAGTTTTTTTAAAAATACATGAAGAAAAATAAAGCTGGATAAAGGGAATAGAGAGTGATGGGAGATGGAAAGGTGGTTTATTTAAGTCAGGTGATCAATGAATTATTTCTGGGATGATAACACTTTGAGCAAATGAATGAATGACTGAAATGAAGAAGTAAGATATGCAATGTCTAGAGGAAGAGGCAAATAATAGGCAAAATAATTTATACAGAGGCTCTAAAGCAGCAACATGCTTGCCAAACTTGAGGGACATCAGAAGCAAGTGTGATTATTACTGAATGAGAAAGTATTGGATATGAGATCAGAAAGGAAGCTGAAGACCAGATCATGCATGCCTTGTAGACCAGGCCAAGAAATTAGATTTTATTCTGAGTGATATCCAACCATTGACATGTTTAGACTAGAAGTGTGATATGATCTGATTTACATTTTTAAAGGTTCACTTTGCCCTTTTTTGTGGATATTTGGTAGCTGGGGAGATGGAGGTAAGTGTAGATCTGAAAGACTAGTTAGAAACTTATTCTTTGCTATAATTTTAGACTAGGGTGGTATCAAGAGAGGTGGTAAAAAGTGGCTGAATTTTAGGGGCATCTGAGTGGCTCAGTTGCTTAACCATCTGTCTTCAGCTCAGGTCATGATCCCAGGGTCCTAGAACTGAGCCCCAAGTCCAGCTCTCTGCTCAGTAAGAGAATGCTTCTCCCTCCTGCTCCACCTGCTTGTACTGTATGTGTGTGTGTGTGTGTGTGTGTGTTTGTGTATGTGTGTGTGTGTGAAATAAATAAATAAAATCGTTTTTAAAAAGTGGCTGGATTTTGTGCAATCTGTATTTTGAATATAAAGCCAACAGAATTTGCTGATGTGTATAATGTTGGTTATGGGTTTCAAGGGAAAAGCCAGGTTGACACCAAAGATTTTCTCCCAAACAAAAGGAAAGATGGATTTGCCATGAACTAAGATAGAGACATCTGTGAGCCAAACTGATTAGGGAGTGTTAAGTATCAGTTTGGAACACTGGGTGTGGTGCATAAACTAATGAATCTTGGAACACTGAAAAAAATAAAATTAAATTTTAAAGAGAAAGAGTTGTTTGGGACATGGTTTGCTTGAGTTCTCTGTTATGCATGCAGGTGGAGATGTTGAACAGAAAATTAGATTGAGTCTGGAGTTCATGGTAGAGGTCAAGAATTGAGATTTAATTTTAAGAAATATCTATGTAGAGATATTTTAAATCCATGAACTTGAATGAGATCACCGAAGAGGTGAATATAAATAGAAATGAGGGACTTAGGAAGACGGTGGAGTAGTAGGATCCTGACCTCACCTTCTCCCAAAGACACATCAAAGCTGCAAATAAATATAGTACAACTTATTCTTAAAATGACTGTAAGACTAGCATAATAGCTTTTCCACACAACAGTTAATGCACTGTTAAAGCAGTTAATGCACACAACACCCAATGAGCAGTCCCAGCTGGAATTGGCGCCCCTCAGAAGTGACTCCTGTGCTTAAAAGGCAAGCTCACCAACAGCATGCCCACATAAGTTGTGGCCAGGCTTCTCAGCTAGTTGCCTTGGGGGCTAACCCCACCCACCAGAATTCCCACACCCTCTAAGCAAGCTATGCCAGGCCTAGCCCTGCCTACCTGTGTGACTGCAGTAGTTGCAACCCAGTCACAGTAGGAGAGCACATGAAGCCCACACAGGGGACACCCTTCAAGTACCTGATGTGGTGACCAGGGAAATAGTGCTTCTGGACTCCATACTATGCCTTCTATATAAGGCCACTGCTTGCAAGAACAAATGTAGCTAACCTGCTTAATAGATAGAAACAAAGACAGAGAATCAGACAAATTACAAAACAGAAGAATATGTTCCAAATGAAGGATAGCACAAGAGCTCAGAAAAAAATAAAATAAATGAAATTGAGATAAGCAATCTACCTAATAAAGAGTTCAAAGTAATGGTCATAAAAATGATTGTGGGACTTGAGAGAAGGGTGGGTGTACTCAATAAGAATTCCAACAAAGACAGAAAATATATGAAAGAAAAGAACAATCAGAGCTGAAGGATACAATAACTGAAAATAAAGATACACTGAAGAGAATCAACAGCAGGTTAGAGGATGAAAACAAAAACAAAAACAAAAACAGATCAGTGATTGGGAAGACAGGACAGTGGAAACCATCTAAACTGAACAGAAAAAGGAAAGATAAAATAATGAAGATAGGTTAAAAGATCGCTGGGGCAACACCAAGCATACTACCATTCATATTATAGGGGTCCTGGAAGAAGAGATAAAAGAGCAGAAAATTTTTTTGGAGAAATAATAGCTGAAACTTTCCTAACCAGACATCCAGATTCAGGAAAGACAGAGAGTCTCAAACAAGATGAACCCATGGAGGGACACATCAAGATACATAATAATTAAAATGTCAAAAATTAAAAGATAAAGAAAAAAATCTTAAAAGAAGCAAGAGAAAAATAAATTGTTACATGCAAGGGAAACCCTATAAGGTTATTAGCTAATTTTTCAGCAGACATTTTGCAGTCCAAAAGGGAGTGACACGATATATTCAAAGTGTTAAAAAACAAAAACAAAAAACCACTTCAACCAAGAGTACTTTATCTGGCAGGCTTATCATTTCAAAGAAAGGCAGATTTTCCTATGGGAAAAAAAAAAGTTAAAGGAGTTCATCACCACTAAACAGGCCTTATAAAAACTGTTAACACGAGAAGTGCTTTCTTTAAGCAAAAAAGGAAAGGTCATAACTCAATGTAAGAAATTATTAAAGAAAAAATAATCAGTGGTAAAAGCAAACATGTAGAAATGTAAGTAGATTGATCACTTAATTCTAGTATGAAGGTTAAAAGACAAAATGAGTAAAATCAAGTATATTTACAATAATTAGTTAAGGAATACACAAAATAAAAAGATGAAAATTTGATGTCATATAAATAAAATGTGGAGAGAAATAGTAAAAATGTAGTGCTTTTAGAATATATCCAAATATAAGTGACATAAACTTAAAATAGACTGATATATACATAGGATGTTACATATTAACCTTATGATAACCACAAAGTAAAACCTATAATGGATACACAAACATAAAGACAAAGGAATTCAAGCATAAGGTTAAAAAAAAGCATCAGGTCAAAAGTAAAGAGATCAAGAGAAGAAAGGAACAGAGAACTACAAAAACAATAAGAAAATAATTAACAAAATGACTGTAAGTGCATGCCTATTAAAACTTACTTTAAATATAAATGAACTTAATGCTCCAATCAAAAGATGTAAAGCAGCTAAATGGATTAAAAAAAAACAAACAAGAAAACAATCAAACAAAGAAACAAAAACAAGATCCATCTGTATGCTGCTTACAAGAGTCACTTCAGACCTAAAGACATACAGACTGAATGTGAATGGATGGAAAAAGATATTCCATGCAAATAAAAGCAGGAAAAAATAAAAGCTGAGGTCCCAAGAGCTTTTAAATCAAAATTGTCACAAGACACAAAAAGTGTATTACATAATGATAAAAAGATTGGTATTTTAAAAGGATTTAACAACTGTAAATATCTATATAAATATAGGAGCACCTAAATATATAAAACAAATATTAATATACATAAAGGGAAAGGTTTACAGTAATACAATAATAGTAGGGGACTTTAACATAACACTTGTATCAATGGGTATATCATCCAGAGAGAAAGTTATTAATGAAACTGTGGTTTTGAACAACATATTAGACCAGATAGATTCAACAGATGCCTACAGAACATTCCATCTAAAAACAGCAGATTACATATTTTTTTCTTTTTCTTTTTTTTTGAAATTAAAATATATCTTTAATTATTAATTAGCTGGTTACATAGTTTAAATTGTAAAGCCCGTTATTAATTTTCTGGTATCAGGCAGCCCTGCCTATGCAAATTTGGAAAAATTTCCAGGTTGCAATTCTCCCTTTAGTCCTAATTATTTTTTTCCATTTTATTTTATTTTATTTTATTTCTTTTCAGTGTTCCAAAATTCATTGATTATGCACCATAGCCAGAGCTCCATGCAATACATGCCCTCCATAATACCCTCAGATTGTTTCTCAGAGTCCACAGTCTCTCATGGGGGGACTTGAAGGGGGGATAAGGGGGGGTTTGTCTCCCCCTCCGATTTTCCCCATCTCACTTCTCCTCTCCATCTCCCAATCTCCTTTGTGTTATTCCTTATGCTCCATAAGGTTTTCAATTGCACATGGTACACTTTCCAGGATAGATCACATGTTAAGCCACAAAACAAGTCTCAATAAATTTAAGAAGGTTGAAATTATAATAAGCATCTTTTCTGACCACAAAGGTATGAAACTAAAGAGATATATGGAAATCAGTTACATTCCCATGCACCAGTAAGGAAGGAAGCAGAAGGATAAATTAAGAAAATAATCTCATTTACAATTGTATCAAAAAGAATAAAACACCTAGGAATAATTTTAACTAAGAAGATGAAAGGCCTGTGTTCTGATAACTATAAGACACTAATGAAAGGAGCTAAAGACAACACAAATAAATGAAAACCAATGCCATGTTCAGGGATTGGGAAAATTAATATTGTTAAAATATCCATACTTCCAAAAGCCATTTACATTTAATCTAGGATCCAATGCAATCCCTATGAAAATAGTAATAGCATTTTTCATGGAACTAGAACAAATGATTCTAAAATTTGTAAAATACCACGAAAACCCTGAATAGCCAAAGCAATCCTGAGAAAGAAGACCAAAGCTGGAGGTAACATTATCCCAAATTTAAACTATATTACAAAACTACAGTAATCAAGACAATATGGCAGTGGCACAAAAACAGACACAGGCCAACAGAGCAGAAGAATGAACCCAGAAATAAACCCATGCTTATATGGTCAGTTCATCTACAATAAAGGAAGAAAGAATATTCAATTGGAAAAAAAGACAATATCTTCCATAAATGGTGATGAGAAAGCTGAACAATTATTTGTAAAAGAATGAACCACTTTTTTTTACATCATATACAAAAATAAACTCAAAATCAAAGACCAAAATGTAATATATCAGTCCATGAAACTCCTAAAAGAAAACATAGGCAGTAAACTCTTAAACATTGGCTTTAGAAATATTTTTTGGATTTATAACCTCAGTCAAGGGCGATGAAACCAAAAATTAACAATTAGAAAAAAGTCAAACTAAAGCTTTTGCACAGTGAAGAAAAACATCAACAAGATAAAAAGTTAACCTACCAAATGAAAGAAGATACTAACAAATGATATAGCTAATAAGGGTTAATATCCAAAATATATAAAGAACTTATAAAACTCACCCCCCCAAAAAAAACCAAATTATCCAATTTAAAAATGAGCAGAAGACATGAAGAAACATTTCTCCAAAGAAGACATCCAGATGGCCAACAGATGCATGAAAATATGTTCAACATTGCTCACCATCAGAGAAATGCAAATCAAAACCACCATGACATATTACCTCATACCAGTCATAAGGGCTAGTATCAAAAAGACAACATATAACAAGTGTTTGCAAGAATGTAGAGAAAAGGGAACCCTTGTGCAGTGCTGCTGCGAATTTAAACTGGTGTAGTTACTACAGAAATAGTATGGAATTTTCCCAAAAACAAATCAAAACAAACCAGTAGAAATACCATATAATCCAGTAATTCCACTTCTGGGTCTTTACTCAGAGAAAACAAAAACACTAATTTGAAAAGATATATGCACCCTTATAATTATTGTAGCATACTTACAAAAACCAGGATATGAAAGCAATCGAAGTATCCATTGAAAGATGAGTGGATAAATATGTAGTAACATTTCTTAGCCACAAAAAAAGAAAGAAATTTTGCCATTTATTACAATGTGGATGGGCCTTGAGGGTATTATGCTAAGTAAAGTAAGTCAGTCAGAGAAAGACAAATATCACATGATTTCACTTATATGGAATCTTAAAAAAGTGAACAAAAAAACAGAACTAGATTTGCAAATACAGAGAACAAATAGGTGTCTACCAAATGGATGAGCAAAATAGGTAAAAGGGATTAAGGGGTACAAACTTCCAGTTATAAAATAGATACATCATGAAGCTAAAAAGTGAAGCATAGGTAATATAGTCAGTAATATTGTATTAACTTTGTATGGTGACAGATGGTAACTACACTTACCATGGTGAGCATTTTATAATGTATATTAATATTGAATCACTATATAGTACACCTGAAAATAATGTAATATTGTATGCCAATTATACTTTAATTACAAATAATAAATAGAAAAGAAGATGGATGTTTCAGGATTTAGACTGGGAAAACTACAGTGTTTAAAGGTCTGGGAAATAGGAAAGATCCAAGAAATGTGATTAAGGAGAAATAGCCAAAAAAGTGGATGAAGAATTAAAAATGGTCTCCTTGAAAGGCAAGTGAAAAAATAAATTCTCATGTATGATCACTATTATACAATAGGGACAATGGGTATGAATAAATATCATAAATTGATACTAATAATTAGAAAAAATGATGTGTCCCAGGATTTTCCAGCCTGTGGGAGCAAATTACATCAAAATAATATTAGTACATGAATTTTATTAGCTTATTGTTTTTAAACTTCTGATACTAGGCCTCTAGCTCCCTGCAGATTTAAATAATAAGGGCTGTGCTATATTCAAAAACTCTATTTCTCTTTGAAAAGTATTCCTATTTTAGTGATCTATGTTCATTGTGCCTTTTTTATTACTTTTTAAAAGATAAGTTCTCATGTGAAGCCTCTTCATTATTTCCTCCAAGTAGGTGTTTGTTTGGTTCATTTTTAGACTCGTCTGACATGTCCAGATGTATTTGAAATCCAGCAGTAAATACAGATGGAGTTATTTTTTAGACGTCTTAGCAAAGAGACTTCAGTTGGGCCTGTCTTGTCAGTTCATTAGAACATGTCCAAACATGTCCAAACCCCTAGCTGTTTCTGGCTAAGAACTTATGATTGCCAAGTTATGTACAAAATACAATAGAAAAAGTGCTGTAAGAAAACAGAGAAGACAGAAGAACTAATTTTGCCTGGGAAGGAATGGGGAAAGCTGGAAAGTTAGACAATAGAAAAGTCTTCACAAAAATGCTCTGACCTTGAGGTGGACCTTGAAAGAGATGTATGATTTTTCCAGAAGAAGAAAATGGGCAGAAAGGTTATTATAGGTACAGAATACATGAACAGATCATGGAGGCATAAAAGCACATGATACATTCAAGAATAAACAAAAAGGCTTATTTTTAGAAGAGTTGACCAATGTGATGAAATGGAAAAAAAAAAGTTTATTCAGATTGTGAAAAAATGCTCACATTGTAACAAGAGGTTCAATTTTTATTCTACATGTAATAGAGGCATTTTTAAAATGTGTTCATGGTAGGTTTTACGCTGCAGAATTTATTATTGAATCTATATTTTAGAAAAAATAACTGATTACTATGTAGATGACAGATATAGAGAAAGATGAGAACTATTGAATAGTTCAATAAGAGAAAAGGAAAAACTAAACTAAGAGAGTGGCAACTGAATGCAGAAAGGACAAGTATGATTAAAATTCTTAGAAGTGACTGATTTTATCTAGTTAGTGAAAAAAAAGTAGGCATAAAATTTGATTCTGAGTTTCCAATGTTGATAACCATATAGATGATAATTTAATAAGAAATAGAGAAGCAGCTACAAATCTGTAGGATGTGACAGTGGACTCAGTTTTGAATAAGTTGAGTTAAAAGTATCTATACTACATTCAGCTACAGGTTTTTAAGAGGCAACTGGAAACATGAACTTGGAACTAGGAAACTAGGTATAACCTATAAATACATATTTAGAAATTATCAACATAGACATCAGTTGAAGTCATGGGCATGATTAGGTCACCTGGGTTGAAAGGATATAATGAGGATTTGTTAACTAATTAAATTCCTAATAAAGAGGTATTAACAAAGTAGTACCTAAGAGTAGAGATAAGACCTGAAAACAAAATTGTGAGAAAACTGACTATTTTTATTTATCTGACGCTGCATTACAAACTTGTGTGGGGAGACAGATGTCAAATTGCTTAATAAATTAAAATTTTGGTAAGTGTCTTTGAAGAAATGATCTGAAATAGTTTTTAGGGGCTAAAAACAGTCAAGGAAACATTCCTAAGGTAATAATTTTGGGGGTTTGAAGGAAGAGTAACAATTAATCAAGCAAAAGGAAATGGAGGAATTTCAGGGAAAGAATAATTTTCTGTAAAGTCCCAGAGGGAAGAGAAATGTAGAGCTTTGTGGAACTGAAAGAAGGCCAATGTGCTAGAAGCACAGAGAGGAGATGTGTCACTTTTATAGAGATTATAAGGATTAGAAAAACAGAAAACCTCCTACTTTTAAATATCAAATAATGTTGGATAAAATACAACATACTTTTATATGCATATCAGAATTTTCAGTGAAGGAAATGGTTAAGGTCCTGTCAATCTATGATTTACAAAAAGCTATGAATATTATTCTCCTACAAATAAATGTAAAGTAAGGCTGTGTCAAAGATTTATTTAATTCATTAACAAGAGAGCAAGCAGTATAGTAAAGTTGGGGCAAAGGAGAATTAGAAGAATAGCATTTTTATAGTCCAATAGGAAAGACATACTGAAATGTTTGTTAAATTAGACACAGAATTGGTTAATGTCCCATAACCCAATAATATCACAATTTTAGGGTTATTATTTTATTTTTACCTGATAAGAATCCATTGCACACCTACTAGACAAAACCCAAGTTAATGTGTAATTTTTCAGATTCGGGGCCCTAGTCAAAGTAAACAGTCAAACCAAGGACCTTCCCCTACAAAATTAAATAATCCTTGGGTAAGATTTTTATCCAATGCTGCAATATAACATTGAATGGGAAAACAGCTATTCTATCATTTAATTTCTAAGTTTTTGATATTTCTTTTTCTTAATGGGTCCCAAACAAACAGAGCCTTCAAGACAGGAGTACTATACATAAATGACATGAGGGCTTGGACTTTGTTTTGTTAACTGCTATATCTCTAGTGCCTATAATAATGTTTGGTATAGGAAGCATTCAATATATATTTGTTGACTAAATAAATGAAAACATTTACACTTTAGTTGATCTGAGAGTATATGCTGTTCTCCATCAATGGGATTTTGAGTTTAATGGCCATATAAGGACACATAGGGCTTGATTCTGTGAGAAATGGAAATTTGAAACTGAAGGTCCTCTTAAAAGGCCAAGATATTCTACAATCTACAACTTAAGGGTAAGGAAGGACTAGAAAAAAATAAAACTTACAGGCAAAGGAAGTTTGTCTATATCACCTTGAATTCTAGATTATAAAAATGTTTCCCTCTTTGGAAATTAATTTTTTGTCACATGAAACTTCCACTCCCTGTGTATTCTAGTAGCACCAAATCAACATAAAACTTAACCCTTTTTATGGTAACATTTCTAAGGAAGCTATCTGACATAACCTAGTCTCAGGATTGCCATACAGGATTAAAATAATAATTTTAAGAAAGCAGAAGAGGGATACCTACATGGCTCAGATGCTTAAGCATCTGCTTTTGGCTCAGGTCATGATCTCAGGGTCCTGTGATCAAGCCCCAAATTGGACTCCCTGCTCGGCAGGAAGTCTGTTTTTCTGTCTCCCTCTGTCCCTCCTCCCCCACCCCATCTTGTGTACTCTCTCTCAAATAAATAAAATCTTTAAAAAAAAGATAAACAGTGGGGGAAGGGAGCCTCTGTAAGCCTGCTATGGGAAAGTGATATAGACCCAGAGGGCAAAATGAGAACCCTTACAAATATGCCTCAGTGAGAAACACCCCTGCCTGAGAGAGGCTCAGGTGGTGAAGAGGGAAGAATTCTAGATGGGACAGTGTGGCCTCAATATCTCCAGATCCACAGAAATAACAGGGATGCCTGAGCTGGTAGAAATCCCATGCTTGGGAAGGGGTAAACTGGTTACGGTCAGCGAGCCCAGGAGGTGGCTCTCAAGTTGGTTGACCATAAACTCTGAGCCAGGGCCTGATTAGGTGACCACTCTATGCCTGGGGATGCTGCAAAGGGCTGGAACTCAAGGTTATGCTGCCATTCCCCTGGGAAGGGCAGAGAGGGTGTGCACATAACATGGGGACAGCTCTCAGTGCAGGAACCTTGCAAAAAACAAGAATGGGGAAGATGTCCACCTTTCCCTGGGGAAGGGCAGAGCAGGTGCAGGAATGATCCAGCAATCACTCTCCACATCAAGGGCCTACAAAATGAAGTAGTGCAGGACCCTCCAGATTCCCTGAGGAGGATCAGTGTGGGCATGCACCATAGGAGTCTACAGTTTAGCACACACAAAGTGAAGACCATTTATCCCTGAGGGTTTACTGAAGAGAGAAAACCCTGAACTTTTGGTTCTAGGGTTGGAGATCAGGTATGGCCATTTTTATTTTGATCCTATAAAGAGGCAAGGAAAGCCTTGAGAGAACAGAAGCCACAAAGGACAATCACAAAGAGCTTACACTGAGTCCAGTCCCCTGGCAACGGGAAGTACTATTCTGCCCAGACAAAGATACCTGAGAATCAGTCCTGCAGGTCCCTCCCCCAGAAGACATCCTGGAGGAACAGGTGAACAGCAAGTTTATGGACCTCATAGGACTGAAAATATCCAGCAGTAGGAGAAAACAGTATATATCAAGATTTATTTCCTCATGATCCATTTATCCTTCAGTTTAAAAATTTTAATTCCTTTTTTTTTCATTTTTCCCTTTTCAACTAATTTCTTATCAACTCTTTGATTTTTAAGTGTTTTTTTAATTTCCAATTTTTACATTTACATTTTATAGATATATTCTTCATTTTTCACTTCATTTCACTTCATTTTTCACTTCCTTTCTCCATATATATGGAGAGAGAGAGAGAGAGAGAGAGAGAGAGAAATATATATATATATATATATATATATATATATATATATATAAAACAAGTTATATATATATATATATATAAAACTTGTTTTCTTTACAGTTTGGGGATTTAGTGTCTTCTAACAGAATAAAATATACTCAGGACCAAGTGTGGATCACCTTCTTTTGTCCATCCTGTAAGATTATAGTTCTTCCTCCTCCTCCCCTTTTCTCTCTCTCTGTTTTTTTTTTTCTCTGTTTTTTAATTTACCTTTTTCCTCTTTTTTTTTCTTTTCCTTTTTCTTTTTCTTTTATTGGTTTCTTTTATTATTTGGTTCCTGATCTTTTCTGATCTTTTCATATTTGCTTGGAATGTGGTTGATATTTTTGGTTTTGTTCACTCATTCATGTATTCATCTCTAGGGAAAATGAGAAGGAGAAAGAATTCATGACAAAAGAAAGAACTAGAGATAATACTGTATGTCACAGATGTAATTAATATGGATATAAGTGAAATGTCAGAGCCGGAATTCAGGATAACTATTATAAAGTTACTAACTGGACCTGAAAAAAAAAACATAAAAGACACTAGAGAATTTCTTAGTGCAAAAATAAGGTCTAATCAGGCCGAAATTAAAAATGTTCTAACTGAGATACAGTCTAAACTGGACGCTCTAACACCTAGGGTAAATAAGGCAGAAGAGAGGGTAAGTGACATAGAATACAACTTGATGGAAAGGAAGGAAGCTGAGGAAAAGAGATAAAAACAACTTATATACCATGAAAGGAGGCTTCAATAAATCAGTGTTGCCATATAAAGAATCAACATCAGAATTTTGGGGTTGCCTGGGGGGGGGCAGAACATATATTTGAGTAAATCATAGCTGAGAACTTCCTTAATCTGGGGAAAGAAACAAACATTCATGTCTAAGCAGTAGAGAGGACCCCTTACAAAATCAATAAAAATAGATCAACACCCTAACATATAATATTGAAGCTTGCAAATTTTAGAGAAAAATAGAAAATAATGAAAACAGTTAGAGGCAAGGGATACCTAACCTGCAGAGGTAGGAACATTAGAATAACATCAAGTCTATCCACAGAGAACTGGCAGGTCAGAAAGGGGTGGCATTATATATTCAGTGTACTAAATGAGAAAAACATACAGCTAAAAATACTTTATTCAGCAAGGCTGTCATTCACAATGGAAGAAGAGATAAAGAGCTTCCAGGACAGACAGAAACTGAAAGAATATGTGGCCACCAAGCCAGCCCTACAGGAAATATTAGGGGGACACTGTAAGTGAAGAGAGACCCCACCAGTAACATAAAGCAGAAAGAAATGGAGATAATCTACTGAAACAATGACTTTATAGGTAATACAATGGCACAAAATTCATACATTTCAATAGTTACTCTGAATGCAAATGGGCTAAATGCTCCAATAAAAAGACACAGGGTATCAGGTTGGATAAAAAGCAAGACCTATCAATATGTTGTCTCCAAGAGACTCACTTGAGACCTAAAGCACCTTCAAACTGAAAGTGGGGGGTGGTGGAGAACCATTTGCCACACTAATGGATCTCAAAATAAAGCTGAAGAAGCAATCTTTATATCAGACAAATTAGATTTTAAACCAAAGACTGTAGAAAGAGATGAAGATGGACACTAGACCAGACTTAAAGTGTCTACCCAACAAGAATATCTAACAATTATATGAGCCTGGTGGTGGGTATTAAGGAGGGCATGTATTTCATGGAGCACTGGGTGTGGTGCATAAACAATGAATTTTGGAACACACACAAAAAAAATTAAATTAAATTAAATTTTAAAAAATCTAACAATTATAAATATTTACAACCCCAATTTGGGAACAGCCAATGATATCAACCAATTAATAACCAAATTAAGAAAATCATATATAATAATACAATAATAGTAGGACACTCCAACACCTCATTCACAATGGACAGATCATCTAAGCAGAAAATCAACAAGGAAACAAAGACTTTGAATGACACACTGGACCAGGTGGACTATACAGATATATACAGACCCCTCCACCCTAAAACAATAGAAAACTCATTCTTCTTATATGCACTTGGAACTTTCTCCAGAATAGATCACATACTGGGTCACAAAACACATCTCAACTGGTACCAAAAATTGGGATTATTCCCTGCACATGTTTAGACCACAATGCTTTGAAACTTGAATTAAATAACAAGAGGAAGTCCGGAAGGGACTCAAATGCCTGGAGTTTAAAGAGCATCCTATTAAATAATGAATGAGTCAACCAGGAAATTGAAGAGGAATTAGAAAAAATCATGGAAATTAATGAAAATGAAAGCACAACTCTTCATAACCTTTGGGATACAGCAAAGGTGGTCTTAAGAGGGAAATACATTGCAATATAATCCTCTCTCAAAAAATTAGAAAAATCTCAAATACACAAACTAACCTTACATCTAAAGGACCTGGAGAAAGAAAAGCAAGTAAAGCCTAAACCAAGTAGGAGAAGAGAAATAATAAAGATTAGAGTCGAAATCAGTGAAATGGAAATGAGAAGAACAGTAGATCAGATGAAAAAACAACTAAAGACTGGTTCTTTGAAAGAATTAATATGACCCAGAAAACCCTAGCCAGACTTATCATAAAGAAAAGAGAAAAGTTCCCATTAATAAAATCATGAAAGAAAGAGGAGAGGTCATGCCCAACTAAGGACATACAATTTTAAGAATATACTATAAGCAACTATGTGCCCACAAATTAGGTAATCTGGAAGAAATGGACACATTTCTCGAAATTTATGAACTACAAAAACTGAAACAGGAAAAAGTAGAAAAGTTGAACAGACCCAAAACCGGAAAGAAAATTGAATCAGTAAACCGAAATCTCCTAAAAAATAAGAGTCCAAGGCCAGATGGCTTTCAAGGGAAATTCTACCAAACATTTACAAAAGAAATAATATCAATGGTATTAAGGAGAGCACATTGTGCGATGAGCAGAGTGTTATATGAAACTAATGAATCATTGAACACATAAAAATCTAATGATGTATGTTGGCTAACTGAACATAATAAAAAAAAGAGGAAGAAATAATACTGAGTCTACTGAAGCTGCTTCAAAAATAAAAGCAGAAGCAAAACTTCCAAACTCGTTCTATGAAGCCAGCATTACCTTGATCCCCAAACCAGACAAAAATGTCATCAAAAAGGAAAATAACAAACCAATATCCCTGATGAACAATGATGGAAAAATACTCACTAAGATACTACCCCTTAGGATCCAACAGTACATTAAAAAGATTATTCACCATGACCAGGTGGGATTTATTCCGGCTGTGGGGTGGTTCAACATTTGCAAATCAACATGATACATCACATTAATAAAAGAAAAGACAAGAACCATAGGATCTTCTCAATTAATGCAGCAAAAACATTTTTATTTTATTTTATTCAGTGATCCAAAATTCATTGTTTATGTACCACCCCCAGTGCTCCATGCAATACGTGTCTTCCCTAATACCCACCACTAGACTCACCTAACTTTCCACCTCCCCCCCCTCCAAAACCCTCAGTCTGTTTCTCAGAGTCCACAGTCTCTCATGGTTTGTCTCCCCCTCCAACTTCCCCCAGCTCACTTCTCCTCTCAATCTCCCCATGTCCTCCATGTTATTCCTTATCCTCCACTAGTAAGTGAAACCATAGGAAAATTGACTCTCTGCCTGACTAATTTCACTCAGCATAAACTCCACCAGTCCTGTCCATGTTGATACAAAAGTTGGGTATTCATCCTTTCTGATGGAAGCATAACACTCCATTGTATATTTGTACCATATCTTCTTTATCAATTTGTCCAATGAAGGGCATCTTGGTTCTTTCCACAGTTTGGCGACTGTGCAGATTGAAGCACTGATCAAAAACCTCCAAAAAACAAGAGCCCAGGACCTGACAGATTCCCTGGGGAATTCTACCAAACTTTCAAAGAAGAAATAATACCCTTAGGACCGCCTTTGCTGTATCCCATAGGTTTTGGACCGACGTGTCTTCATTCTCATTGGTTTCCATGAATTGTTTAAGTTCTTCTTTGATCTCCTGGTTGATCCACGCATTCTTAAGCAAGGTGGTCTTTAGCTTCCAGGTGTTTGAATACCTTCCAAACTTTTCCTTGTGGTTGAGCTCCAGTTTCAAAGCAT
>PISX010025462.1:0-26113 GCA_004024625.1 Mellivora capensis | reverse complement strand
ACAGTCAACAAAACAAAGAGGCAACGCACGGAATGGGAGAAGATATTTGCAAATGACAGTACAGACAAAAGGTTGATATCCAGGATCTATAAAGAACTTCTCAAACTCAACACACACAAAACAGATAATCATATCAAAAAATGGGCAGAAGATATGAACAGACACTTCTCCAATGAAGACATACAAATGGCTATCAGACACACGAAAAAATTTTCATCATCACTAGCCATCAGGGAGATTCAAATGAAAACCACATTGAGATACCACCTCACACCAGTTAGAATGGCCAAAATTAGCAATACAGGAAACAACGTGTGTGGGAGAGGATGTGGAGAAAGGGGAACCCTCTTACACTGTTGGTGGGAATGCAAGTTGGTGCAGCCACTCTGGAGAACAGTGTGGAGATTCCTCAAGAATTTAAACATAGAGCTTCCCTATGACCCTGCAATTGCACTACTGGGTATTTACCCCAAAGATACAGATGTGGTGAAAAGAAGGGCCATCTGTACCCCAATGTTTATAGCAGCAATGGCCACAGTCGCCAAACTGTGGAAAGAACCAAGATGCCCTTCCTCGGACGAATGGATAAGGAAGATGTGGTCCATATACACTATGGAGTATTATGCCTCCATCAGAAAGGATGAATACCCGACTTTTGTAGCAACATGGACGGGACTGGAAGAGATTATGCTGAGTGAAATAAGTCAAGCAGAGAGAGTCAATTATCATATGGTGTCACTTATTTGTGGAGCATAACAAATAACATAGAGGACATGGGGAGATGGAGAGGAGAGGGGAGTTGAGGGAAATTGGAGGGGAGATGAACCATGAGAGACTATGGACTCTGAAAGACAACCTGAGGGGTTTTGAAGGGGCGGGTGGGGGGGAGGTTGGGGGAGCCCGGTGGTGGGTATTATGGAGGGCACGCATTGCATGGAGCACTGGGTGTGGTGCAAAAACTATGAATTCTGCTATGCTGAAAAGAAATTTAAAAATAATAATAATAATAAAATAAAATAAAGGGCCCATTCACAGACTCACTGGTCCCAGAGCTCAGCGCAAAAGCAGCCCTTTGAAAACCCAGACTTTATGTAAAAGAGGCTCACTTACTAATTTTAAACCATCAGACGGAGAGGGGATACTCCTTGGGGCAAGAGGCTTATGGATGACAACTTTGCACTTCCCGTCTGCCTTGTTAAAGCTGGTGGGTGCCATCTCCTTTCCCCTTTCCTCTTTTTGGCAGGTGCTATCATCACTGTCCCCATCTATATCCCTCCAGATGGAGGGCACTATCCTAACACTCTCCCTTCCCACACTACAGGTTGCCAGTGTCTCCCAGAAAGGAGCTTAAAAATTCATTTGGAACCCCAGTTACTATGACGGCTACCCAGGGCAGACCTTCAGATTTCCTGGTTCTGGTGGCCATTGGAGCTTACACACTGTTCCACAGGACTGTATGTATTTGCATGTTTTTTTAAATAAAATTTTATTCAAGTGTAATTAACATGTTGTGTTATATTAGTTTCAGGTGTACAACATAATAATTCAACAGTTCTATACATTTCTCAGAGCTCATCAAGGTAAGTGTACTCTTAAACTTCCTTTTTGAGCGATAGTGAGGGAGGGGCAGGAGAGGTAGAGAGAGAATCATAAGCAGGCTCCACCTCCAGCAGAGATCCTGATGTGCGGCTCAATTTCACAACCCTGAGATCATGACTTGAGCCAAAATCAAGAGTCAAATGCTTAACTGACTGAGCCACCCTAGTTCTCCAAGATAAGTGTCCTCTTAGTTATATTTGCATTATTTAAAAGCTGCTTCCTGTGAATCTGGCTTCCAATCAGCCTCAATTTAGGTGCTGACTGAGATCCTCCTCTTTGAGACACTGACTGGTCTTGGTACACCTTAAATTACTGGGAGCTATTAAAAATAAAATAGGCTGCTTTGACAATTGCAAAGTCTTGAGAGACAACCAAGAGCTATATGACAGGGTTGAACTGTAAGGTTCATCTCCTACATGAGGCTACTTTAAGACTGGGAGAGATGGCTATTTCATCTAATGCATAAAAAACAACAGAGTCAAGCAAACTGAAGGAACAGAAGAGAATGTTCAAAAAAAAAAATTAACAAGATAAAATGGGGGTTAGGGGGTGGAACTTAATGTAACAGATAAGTGATTTACCCAACAAAGAGATTCTCTTATGCTCTTACAGTCAAATGTTGGTTGGAATTTAGTAATCTGAAAGACTAAAGATTCCAAAATGGTCAATGATTTGATGGTTGATGTTGGCTTTTGTCAGCTCAACAAGAGAATTTACATGGCCCTTTCCAGTATGGCAGTCTCAGAGTAATTGGGATTCTTCCATAGTGGCTGAGGGACCCAAGCACAAGTATTCTAGTAACCAAGCTGATAGCGGCATCACCTTTTTTGACCTAGGCTTGGAAGTCATTCAACATGACTTCTGTTATAATCTTGTAGTTTGTATCTCATAGTCTGTAATCTTGTAATCTTTGTATCTAGACTCAATGGAAGAAGACACAGATTCCACCTTTCCATGGGAAAAGTGTCAAAGTTGCAATGTGGGAGAGCAAGTGTCATAGGAGATACTTAGTCTTCTCTGGAAAATGTGATCTACAGAAGGTCATCATCTGGCTACAAAAAGTCATATATTTCACCTGTCATATGTGAATAAAGATAATTTTACTACCTTTCCTCTCTGGATGTCTTTTGTTTCTTTTCCTAGGTTAATTGCACTAGATAGAGTCAGTAGTACAATGCTGAATGGCAGTGATGAGAGTAATATCCTTGTCTTGTTCCTGATTTAAGGGAGAAAAGTAGTCATTCTTTCACCATCTATGGTGAAACAACAACTATGATGTTTTTTGGTGTTTTTTTTTTAAGATTTTATTTGTTTGTTTGTCAGAGAGAGAATGAGAGTGAGCATAAGCAAGGAGTCTGATGGGGGACTCAATCCCAGGACCTGGGATCATGACCAGAGCTGAAGGCAGACGCTTAACCAAATGAGCCACCCGGGTGCCCCAAGTCTGATGTTTATTAAACATAAATTAGCAGGTTGAAAAATTTCTACTTCATTTGCTGAGAGATGTTGTTGTGGCTTTTAATCAGTAATGGATGAGAAATTTTTGTCAAACACTTTTAAGATCCTTCTTTTAAGATAATCACATGATTTTCCTCTTTTAATGTACTATAGTAAATTACATTAATTGATTTTCAAATCAATTATACCAACCTGATTTTCCTAAAATAAACCATCTAGGTCATATATAATCTTATACGTATATTGTTAGATTCCATTTACTAAGATTTTTATAAAGAGTTGTGATCATATTCATGAAGAACAATGGAATGTAGTCTTTTTTCTTATATTTTTCTGTTCTTGGAATAAGCCTAATGTTCCCTGTGGAATGAGTTGGAAAGTATTTATTCCTTTTCAATTTTCTGGAAGAGTTTGTGTAGAGTTGATTGTATTTCTTCCTTGATAGAATTAAAAAGTAAAGCCATTTGGGCATGAGCCCTTATTTTCTCTCTCTCTCTTTTTTCTTTTTTTTGGAAGGGTTTTATCTACAAATAAATTTTTAAAAATAGATATTATCTATTGGGGCATATACTTCTCAAAAGAACTTCAGTAGTGTGTCTTTAAAGCAATATTTCATACAACTTTTAAAATTAATTAGCATAAAGTTGATCATATTATTATCATTCAATATCTGTAGTTATATTTATCACTTTTCTCATTCCTGATAATTGGGAATCTCCATTTTCTCTATTCTTATTTTTTTCTGGGATTTTAAGCCTTATGATTTTATTAATCACCTCAAAGAAGCAGCTTTTGATCTCATGAGTTTTTCTTTATCTTTTTTATTTTCTGTTATTTGCTTATTTGGAGTTTAATTTGCTCTTGGTTTTCTGGTTTCAAAAAATGAGATTGAGGTCATTGTTTTTAGACCATTGTTTTTCCTTCTGAGAATTACTTTACCTATATCCCATGAATTTTGACAGTTTGTTTTCATTTTCATTTAGATCAAACATTTTATAATTTTCCTTTGACCAATGAGCTACTTAGAAGTATTTACTTTTCAAATATTTGAGGATTTCCCAGATATGTTTTTGTATTGATTTCTAATTTGGTAACATTGTGGTCACAGAACAAACTTCATATCATTTGATTCTTCTTAAATGTAATGAAACTTATTTAATGGCCTGGAATATGAACTTAATCAATGTTACACATGTATCTGAAAAAGTTCTGTTGTTGAGTGTATTGTTCTATATGCACCAGCTAGTTCTGGTTGGTTGATAGCATATTTCTGGTTGGCTGATCAAGTCTTTATACTTGTTGATTTTCTTTCTACTTATCTCAGTTATTGAAAGGGACCTGTTATGTTTATGACTGTAACTGGAATTTGTCTATTTCTGATTCCACATCCATTAGTTTGGCTTCATGCATTTTGAAGATCAGTTATTAGATATGTACACTAAGGATTGTTACATTGTGTAAATGAATCAATCACTTATCATTATTACTCTTTTTACCCTTGCTCATATCCATGTTCTGACATCTACTTTGGCTGATGTTAATATAGCCACTTAAGGTTTCCTTTGTTTAGTGATAGCATAGTATATATATTTCTACCCTTTTATTTTTTTCTATGCGTGTCTTCATATTTAAAGTGAACTGTAGATTCACAGTAAGCACATAAGTGTCTTTTAGAGTGGGGGCTAGGCAAATATGCATGAAGTGCCTCCCAACTTTTTAAAAACATGGTAAATTAAAGGGAAAATGGTTGTTTTATTGATTCCTTCATCCTCTGGGCCAGTAGGGGATTGATAACTAAACATATTATAACCCAGAAAAGAAGCATGGGTTAAAACCTCTTAAATCAAGAAACTGTATCATTTCCATCTTAAATTATGAGAAGTCTGTTGCTTCCGTTTCCTGAAACAAAGAAATCCAGAGGAAAGGTTGTCAGGGAGAAGTAATAAAAAATGTGGAGTCTTTTATTTTGACCCCTACAAGAGACAGTAGGTTTTGTTTTTTGTTTTTTTCCCTCTATACAGGACTAGATAATAAATATTTTAGGCTTTGCAGGCCATGCAGTCTGTGTAGCAAGACTCTCAACTCTGCAACTGTAATGTAAAATCATCCATAAATAACACTTATAGGAATGAGCTTATCTGTGTTCCAATTAAACTTTACTTACGGTCACTGAAATTCAAATTTCCCATAATTTTCACATGCCACAAAATATTAACCTTGTTTTGATTTTTTTCAACTTTTTAAGTATAGAAATCATTCTTAACTCAAAAAGGTAGTGGGTCAGATTTGCCGTAGGCTAGAGTTTGTGGCCTCTTGCACTAAAATGGCAAGTTGATAGGTTTATACAATGATAAGGAATGACCATATAGAAAGGACTACAGGTAGAGTCGGAATTAAAGAGATAGGAAGATTATGACAAGATGGCTGTGAAGAGGGAGAGATGACATGGAAAGGAATGGAGTCAAAGAGAAGAATTCTTTGCAAATACATAGTTTTCCCTATTAAACAGTAACTCAGAGTATCATATAGGTCTCTATGGCACTATACTTCTCTTGCTTCCCAGATGTCTCAACCTCTGCCCAGAGAAACCCTATCTCATGTACTCAAGAGATCCTCTAGACCACCCTTTGTGATCTGCAGACCAAATATCATAGTTGGCTTCATATTTTCTTTCTTTCAGCAACCTCTTAGGTACAAAAATCAACTAGAGATAGTTCTAAAAGCTATGAATTTTAGCTCTCAAAAGATGGCAAGGATCGTTCTTTTTTCCTTAGACTTAGACATTTAACAGCACACTTAAAAAAAATTTAAAGTCAGACAGTAAAGCAGAATTTTCTTTTAAATATAAATGTAAATGTTTCTTTCTATCTAAGCCCTCAATTTCCATGCACTCTTCTTTCCCTGCTATCATTTGGCCTTAAGGGAAACTAAAGAAGAAAAAAAAGAGTTGAAGAAAACAGATTTGGAGTGTTGTATCTAGCAGGTGGCACAGAGTAGAAATAAAGAGGCCAAAATTACCAGATCATTCTCTATCTATACCCCCTGCACATACCCCCCAATTCTGTCTCATGATAAAGTCTAGTACCCTAAAATAAAAATGGAATGCTTTGGCCTTTAGGTTTGATGGCACTATGTGTTCAGGTTTTTTAAATTAACAGCTAAACTCATGGCCCTAGAGTTTTTTAAAAATTATTAAATCATTTTTTTAGAAATACTGTAAATTTATTTAAATTTCTGTGTGCTGTGTGATATTTCTGGTTCTCTTTCACACTTAAAGCTCTCATTGAGGATAAAGCAGTTTTCTACATTAAACTGTAACATGATCTGGCATTTATATATCCTGTAGGAGAGAGTAAAACACTACCTGCTTTAAATTGTGATTTCTAGGAGGGTTTCTGGATATAGTAAAACCTCAGATACCAGAAAAAATAAAATAAAGATTTTGAAATTACCTTGCCAAGGCTAAAATTCATATGCCTATTTTTACTCAACACCAAATAAAGGTACCATTTCTAATCCAAGAACTTCACTCTGCTGTCTTTTAGCACACTGACATTTTCCACAGGCATTTCTTGTTTTACTTGATGTATGTTTTCTAGTTTTTCTTAATATGATATATGAGAATTTTGGTTACTAAATATTGATACCAAAAATTTTACATTATAGTTAATTTGTGGCTGGTCAACACACTGTCAAAGGTGATTTACTATTTTCAAAGCTTTATTGTCCTTGACTTTGATTAAAAAGTAATCTAAATAGGGGCGCCTGGGTGGCTCAGTGGGTTAAAGCCTCTGCCTTCGGCTCAAGTCATGATCCCAGGTCCTGGGATCAAGCCCCACATTGGGCTCTCTGCTCAGCCGGAAGCCTGCTTCTTCCTGCCTCTCTGCCTACTTGTGATCTCTGTCTGTCAAATAAATAAATAAAATCTTAAAAAAGAAAATTTTTTTAAAAAAGTAATCTAAATAAAATTTCAAGAACAATTCAGAGAATTTTTTTAAGTTATACAAAGAAGCAGTGCTCTGAATGTAGTATTAAACAGAACTTTTCCAATACTACAAGAGATATCCATTGCCTTCCACATGTAGCTGGAAAAAGAATAGTTTTGGTCAAAAGATTTAATTTCCCTAAAACTAAAATATGCTGAAGGATAGTATGATTTCTCTAAGTGCTAAGTTTATTTAATTATTTTGAGGTATTTTGTAAATTATAATTCAACTCCAAATTAAAGTAATTCATCCCATTGTGTTTTCAACTGAATGAGGTCAAATTACATCTTTCATAATTATTTTGTATTCATAGGTTATCACTTTCTAAGATTAGTTACTTGGTTTCAAAACAGAAAACATGGTTACACAGACATGATTACTATGAAAAGATTTTTAAATATTTGATTTCACAAATTCATGAGAAGGCAAAATTTTCATTTCGTTTTGGTTTTCCATTTGCTTCACTTAAATTTTCCCAAATTATGCCGAAACTACTTTCTGGTATTTTAATAAATGTCATTTCTGATATTTCAGGGATATCTGTGGTATAATCTTTACTTTGCCCTACATTTTTTTTTTCATGAAACATAAGCAAGAGGAATTCTCACTTTATGGGTATAACATATACTTTACCCAGTGAAACACTCAACTGAAGGATGCTGCTAAAGCCAATAGCTTTGAAAGTTTAGAAGAAAATGATTAGAAACTGATATGAGCAAAACTAACAATATCAGAGTAATAAATTAGGATAAAATAACCAGATCTATCCATGCTTATTCTGCAGAACATCATCTCCTAACATTTACAAAAACACTCAACCTCTATTCTTGGATTAAGTGACATGTCTGCATTTTACCACTTGTTTAGAATGGCCCGTTGGCTATATCATTTTCCCAGATGATTAGACTAAAACCCCCAAATCCAGTCTCAATAACAGCCCTGTTATTCCTATGTATCCCATAATCCTAAAGGGAAACACAGAGGTAAAGGTTACAAAAGCGTTTTCTCTGCCACACCATGAAATCTGTCCTACTTGCAAGTGAAAAGACTCCTGTAGGACCCTTTCTTGCCATCAAGAATCCAAATTAGCAACAGCTTGCAATGATAATCAGTTCATTTCAGTGTACTCAAAATGGGCTCATTATTATTAATTTTTGCCAACTCCCAAGCAATTCATGAACCATTTTTAGATTTTCAAAAAGCAGTTCATGAATCAGACAAAAAAAATTTAAAAGGAACCCATCCCACAATGAGATGATGACTCAGAGTCCTTTGCTATAGCTGTGTCAACTGCCGAGCATCTGAAATCTGATGAGGATGGGGCTGATGGAGAAAAGGCCATGATGAGCATGAAACAATGTGTTGAATTTACATGTTAAAACTTCTTGTTGGTTTTGGCAATTTTTGCTGAGGATTATTGAGAAATCCATAACATCTGGATGTGGGGGAGAAGCTCCACTAAAACGATGAAGTTTATATTGGTCGACAAGACTATAAATGGAAAAGAAAGTAGTTTCTTAACACAGCTGTTTCCAATTTTGTTAACATTTTAGGCCAAATTCATTTGAAAAAAAGAAATAACATAAAACTCTAATGTTTGAGATATACTTTACAAGTCTGATTTAATGTACACATGCTGAAGACATTCTTGACTCAAACTAACATATGCAGAGGATGGACAAATGAACAAGTGGTCTAAGTCTAGGCCCTAAACCTGCCTTTGAAATGGACACTGGCAAGCTATTTTGCCAAGAAATTTGGATTTCAAAGTCAAATAATCCCTTTAGGTTAATTTGTTTTTAAGTGAAATAAAAGCATCAGATTCCTGGCACTGTCTTATGTTTCAATACATATCATATCTCTCATGTCTTAAAATAACTAAATGGACAGATCATTAATTCAATTTCAATGAATTAGATATTCTCCATTCTTCTCACTGACTGGGTGACTTCTTTTTCATCACTTATTCTTTCTACACTTTATTTTCTCCCTCTGTGAGATTAAAATTACATTAGAAGACAAAATACATGCAAATGTATTTTCTTGTATTCTTGAAAGGAATACAGCACAAGACAAATATAATAATATATATATACACAAATGTACACATTCCTACACATACAGATATATTTATTTAAATCAATGCTTTCTTTGGCTTCCAAATTCTCATTTTCCTATTATTAGTTTTCTGACATCTCTTTTCTCATATTTTAGCAGAAAAACTATGGCAAACATTAAAAAGTTCTCTATTCCATTTTCTCTTTGCCTCTTATTTCCTTCTTTTCCTCTCCTTTCACTTTTTCTTCTACTGCAGCCTTCAAACACCTTTCCAGTTTCTTACACAAAGAACAAAAGCAAAATAGAAAGCTCAAAGACAAATAGGCTTTCCTATGATTTTTACTTATGAATCTGTGAAGTCATTATGCAGTTGAGTAAAATGGGAGCAGCATCTTTGTAAAATGTTCTATTAGCTTGTTGATTCTTTTTGGCTAGAAATGACTCTTAAATATTGATGACAATTATAATCTACTTCCTATGCTTTTTTTTTTAATTCAAGATTTGGTAGCAGCATGAACATACCAATATCAGATAGATTTGTTAATTCTCCTTGACATAAGTAAAGTCTGGGATAGCAAGATGTTTTAAAGATCATCAACAATATGATCAATACAGATTGCCAAAATCAATTCTGGAGTCTGACTCTGCCTGCTGTGAGCAGTTGTCACAATGTTCTTTGAGAAAATTGGCAAGAAATGATAAGGATTCTGTCAACAGACACCCATCAATAGAAAATAATCCCCTGAAGAAATATTGCACTCTTTTTGCCTTTTCCTTACAAACAGGTCATAAATAAGGAAAGTCTGATTGAACCTTGCAATTAATCAAGTTGATATAAAAGATCTTATATATGATCTTTGTTATAAATAGATTAAAAACATTAAGTGGGAAAATGTATTCTCAATTTATAGAGTACTTAAGAACTCAGAAGCAGTACCTACCATATGAAATGTATTTGAAGTCTCTATAAAGTAATTTTTGAATTCAGTGAGATCCCTTCTATAGGTATGAAGTTTAACAGTTTAGGTAGATTGTTGATTGACTTTGGTGAGTATCATTTTTCCCTTGAATTTCATAGGTTTACCACACCTAAAAGTAGCTAGGCATTTGGTTGACTATAGCATTTCTGTTTCACAGGTTGTTGTTTTTTTCTTTAATTTTTCAGTTGAGACCTAAGGATCCTAGGAGTTTATGAGTGTCTCCAGTATACCTGTGAATATCCTAAACTGAATAAAATTTGTGTGTGTGTGTGTGTGTGTGTACATAAATATACTGCTTACAGATACACTGCTTACATAGATATACTGCTAACTAATTGTTAGAAATCCTAACAATTGGCTGATATACCAAGGCATTTATAAATTTTTTTAAAGGAAGGAAGGGAGGGAGGAAGGAACGGAGAGAAGGAAGGAGAGAGGAAAGGAACAAAAGAAAGAACAACAGAAAACAGTTATCTGGAACAAAATGATTTTTTAAAAATTTTAACTTAACCCTACCTAGGCATTTATTTATTTAAAAAAGAAATGTTTATTGAGGACCTATTATGTGCCATCACTGAACTATAACAATAACAAAAAACTTCACACTTAAAGAACTTATATCAAGTGACAGGAGAAAGACAATAAAGTATGTCAAGTTTTATGTGATGCAAGTCTAACATATAACCCTCCAATAACTTTATCCATTTTTCAACTATGGTAATTAGGAAAGACTATAAAATTGTTATACACATAAAGAGGATATCTTTTTTAGCAAATACTTTCTAATATCCTCTACCAATTCTATAACGATGGTATCAATGCCTTGTTTTAAAGAGTTGCCTCTTTTTCTGGGCACTACTGACCTTTGAGCCAGATAATTCTGTTATGAGGAGCTGTCCTAAGTATTGGTTTAGCAGCAATCCTCGTCTGTTCCCACTAGATGCCAGTAGCGTCCCCATCCCCAGCTGTTAGAAATAAAAATGTCTAGAAATTGCCAAATGTCCCCTGGGGGACGAAAATCACTCCTGTTGAGAACCATTACCCTGAAGGATGCACTGTCAATAGTTCAAGCCAATGGCAAGGTATGTAGTGATAAATGCAATGTTTTAATTGTCATGTCTCAGAGAGAATTCAATCTTGAGGGAATTAAATCTGGAATCCATCAGTCTACAAAACATATACTAAAAATACATACCTTGTCCTTGAAGGAAGTTTTTTTCTCTCTTTCCCACTTTCTTTTTCTTCCTATTTGTTTACTTAACTTTTGCCTGGTTCTCTTCCACACCCAAGTTCATAGAGGGCCAATGTCACAGGCATTCTCTTAAACAAATTGGCTTTGTAACAGTAAAATCTAGCTGTTTAAAATGTAACTAATATTGCAGATAGTTACCTAAAGAAGGATTTGTAAGTCGTATCTAGAAATGCAAAAAAAATAGCTAAAGGAGTAAACTTAAATAAAGATGGATATAGATTTGTTGATATTTTTCTTTCTTTGAAGATTAAAATTTCTAGTTATTTCAGAAATTCTGAGCATAGCAATATCAGCCTCTTCTGACTGTCACTGTCAACCTTGTAATGGAAACACCTCGCCTTCATTTCCAGAAAAAAAAAACACAAAAAAATGATGCAGTATTAAAATGAGTAGAGGAAAATGAAGAGAGACCATTTAAGTAAAAATAAACTACTGGGACTGCATCAAGATAAAACGTTTCAGCACAGCGAAGAAAACCATCAACAAAACTAAAAGGCAATCTAAGGAATAGAAGATACTCCAAATGATATATCTTACAAAGGGTTAGAATCCAAATATATAAAGAACTTATAAAACTCAACACCCCAAGACAAACAATTAAAAAATGAGCAGAAGACATGAATAGGTATTTCTCCAAAGACGACATATAGATGGCCAACAGACATATGAAAAGATGCTCAAATTCACTCATTATCAGGGAAATACAAATCAAAACTACAGTGAGATATCACCTGACAACTATGAGAATGACTAAGATCAACAACACACACACAAAAACAGGTGTTGGTGAAGATGTGGAGAAAGGAGAACCCTCTTACATAGTTGGTGGGAATGCAAACTGGTGCAGACACTCTGGAAAACACTATGGAGTTTCCTCAAAAACTTAAAAATAGAACTACCATATGATCCAGCAAACACACTATTAGGTATTTACCCAAAGAATACAAAAATACTAATTCAAAGGGATACATCCCCCCCCTCCATGTTTACAGTGGCATTATCTACAATAGTCAAGTTATGGAAACAGCCCAAGTGCCCATGGACTGATAAATGGGTAAAAAAGATGTGGTGCACAGATACACACACACACACACACACACACACACACACACAGAGGAATATTACTCAGCCATAAAAAATGAAATCTTGCCATTTATAACAATAACATGGTTGAAGCTAGAGTATTATCCTAAGTGAAATAAGAGAAACACAAATACCAGACAATTTCATTCTTATATGGAATTTAAGAAACAAAACAAATAAGCAAAGGGAAAGAAGAGAAAGAGAGAGAGGGAGGCAAACCAAGAAACAGACTCTTAACTATAGTGAACAAACTGATGGTTACCAGAAGGCAGGTGGGTGGGAAGGATGGGTAAAATAGTGACAAGGATTAGGGAGGCCACTTGTGATGAGCACTGGGTGATGTAAGCAAGTGTTGACTCACTGCATTGTACACCTGAAACTAATATTACACTGTATGTTAACTAACTGGAATTTAAATAAAAACTTAAAGCAAACAAACAAACAAAACAAAACAAAGCAAAAGAAATCATATCTTTTACATGGGTGACAATAAAGATATACATTTGAAAAAGAATTTTAAAAAAAGAATAGAGGCAAGGCAAAGAAAGAAGGTAGGCAAACAAGATGAAAAAAAATAGATGTAAAATAGGAATAAAGAGTTCAGGAAGAAAGTAAATGGAAATTTTTTTTTAAAGGAGGAATAAATGGAAGCCTATGCTAATAAAGAGAAAGAATAGAAAACCACATTCACAGAAGAAAAATGAGTTTCTAAAGTAGCAGGCTACATAAATTTACTACTGGTTTCCATTCTGATTTGCAAACGGATGCTTAGAAATTGACCCTAGAAGGACACTCAAAACACATATAAGACTGACATTAAACAGGACCATGATTCTTTTCTGATCCAGGTGAGGCCTGTCCAGCTACTCAAAGTAAATGACAAGTCTTTATAGACTCTGTCTATGGTCTAATTTATCAGTACCTTCCCACACACATTCAAATACCTTGTCAGCTCTGTTCACCATCCAGAAGAATTGATTCACCATCTTTTTAAACTTATTCCTTAGAGTTAAATTCACTTTTTTGAGCAGCCATATGACATTTTTTTATTCACAAATTCTTATTGCAGAATCATAACCCAGGTTTTCTCCTTGTATTTTTTTATCCTGTATACCTCTTATATTTTGACCAAACAAAATTGGGTTTAGATTCCAAATGCAGGTTTTATAATTACCTATACTGGATTAGGTTCAGTTATTCTGTTCAAACTTCATCATTCAAGGCATTTGCAATTCATCCTGATTTTATATAACCTGAAAATCTGAACAGAGTGGCAGGCACAATTGTTTTTTGCCCAACAGTCCTTCTGTCTTCTTGCTGTAAAAGTCTGTCTTCCAATATAGATAGAGGTTGAAAGAAATATTCACTTCCCTAGCCTTCTTTGTGTTATGTCAGAGACATGTAATTTAATCCTGGCCAATGGATTTTGACCACTGGATGGTTCCTAAGGTCTTTGTGGAAAGGGTTTTGCTCCATAAATAATTCAATGGGTATGTTTGTGCCTGCATATGATGCCTGGCACTGTTACAGCTGTCTTGCAACCAGAGGCAGAGACAACATTGATAGACTGAAGGTAGAAGAATGGAAAGAGAAAATCCTGGAGCCCAAAGAATTCCAAATCCTATGACTTCTGTATCTTCATCCATGCTTTCTTCGTATTTATTTTTCAATATATTAATTTGGATTTAGGGACATAAGCATATTTAGAGCTGGCTCTTTTGTAGACTTTATCCATCCCTTTCAGATCCCTTTATTCAGTCCCTTCTACACTTTTAGTAAATTCCATCACTTCTTATCTATGACTCATCCTGGAGCTATGGAGTTTAGTCAAAGTAAGAAAAATATGCAGAGAAATAATATTTGAAACCAAAGTGTATGGAGTGTATGGGGACAGTTTCTGGAGGAATCAAGGGAAAGTCTAGAGTGAAAGCTCTAGAAATCCCTGTTTATACTGGGTGAGAACAATTGAACAGTGAAGTAGACTAGAAGCATCTGAGAGGAAGGGGACAGAAAAGATGGTGCCATACGGTGAACAGGAAGTAGGCAACTGTCAGAAAGAAGATTTAATAGATTCTTGGATTGGGACTTTCAATGTCCTCATTCTTTTTAGTAAGGCTAGGGACTTAAACTCTGTATTTCCTAAATTCCCTGGCAATTCTGGATGTGATTGGCATTCTCTTAGATGCTCTCATACAGTATCTAAACGGTAGAAGGGAGACAGAGGTCATCCTCCTGTAACTAGTGGCTGCTAAGCAGTGGGCAGACCCCATATTCCAGTGTCTAGCTGCCAGCCTTGCCAGTGAGCGGTCTTTGCAGCAGGGGCAGTGGCAAGAGCAGCAGGAGCAGCTGCAGATCCCTGATATCCGCATCATAGCAGCATGACTTTCAAACCAACGATGCAGAGGCAGCCTCCCGAATTCTGCTCCACCGGAACTTCTAATAAGTTTGAAGCATTTAATTAAAATATCTAAAATGATACAGAAATATAGGCAACATGGTCAAATGACACTGAAGGGTTAAGATCATGACTATAAAGAAAACTCTGAGTGCCGATTAAAATATCTAGAGAGCATTTCAGCACACTAATGAGAGCACAGACCCAAATATCAGGAATTAAAGAATATAATTCAGAGAAATGTTACATGTTCGAGAAAACAAACTTGAACTTGGATAAAAAAGACATGTGCCACAACCTGGGTTGAGGCATTTCCTAACCAAGGGACATAAATATGTTCATTAACTCTCTCCCTCCCTTTACCCTGAACTCTTTGCTCTACTTATCTCTGAAGATTTCTCTCTCTCTCTCTCTCTCTCTCTCTTCCTCCATGGGTGAGAGGCTTCTGACAACCCTGAACTCACAATATCCCAGCAGCCATTCGTGAACTACACAGAAAAACTCTGACTCACCTTGTTTGGTTCACCTGCTCACTCTTGGATTAATCTGTTTTCAAAAGGGGTTTGTGTGTCACTTTTCAGGTTATGTCAGGTGCTCTCCTCTTTGGAAGCTTAGCCAAAACCAAAACATTAACAGGGAAACAAATTTCTACAAAGAGAGGGAAATACTATTACCACATGAATGAGGGAAAGGATGATGCTAGAATAAAAACCAAGAGAAATCTTTTACAAGGAATAAGGCAGTAGGGAAAAAAGAAAACACTAATGTCTTGAGTAGATTAAGGCCATTGTAGGATGTATAAGATATTAAGAAACTTGATATGTATATAGACTGGGAGAAAGAAGCATTTCAGAGGAAGAAATGTCATTTTTTAATGGAAGGAAGACGAAATATTTGCTCAAAGTTTCTAAATGGTTGGGGAGGTGGAAGGAACTAATTTGGAAAATAAAGCAAAGAACTTGCTCACCTAAATATACATCTATGAATTGTCATAGATCATAGATCACTGTAGATATAGATATAAATATAGATAGAGATATATCTGAATGGTCTAGAAACACTTTAAGTAGAGAGAGGTAAAAGCTGAAAGCTTATTATTCTTAAACGAAAACAAGATCTTCTGCTGAGATTTAGGCTTTAGTCAGGCAGATTAGAACCTTAGGGAAAGCGGAAGAGCTTTGACTATTACTTTCATTTAGACACTTTGTTATGTTTTCAATAACTATGATGATCATATACTACATTTATTAAAAACAAATAATGAGGGGCGCCCGGGCGGCTTAGTGGGTTTAGCCTCTGCCTTCAGCTTAGGTCATGATCTCCAGGTCCTGGGATCCAACTGGCTAAACCTGGAGCCTGCTTCTCCCTCTGCCTCTCTCCGCACTTGTGCTCTCTCTTTCTCTCTCAAATAAATAATTAAAATCTTTAAAACAACAACAATAACAAATAACGAAAGAACCAGATTAGAAAGTGAAGCATATCTGAATAATGATAAGAAATAATGGGTGGCTGTTTCAGTGAAAATCACAGCACAGCGTTACTTAAGCCACAGGACAACTCAAGGACTTTTGCCCCTAGCATTGCCTTGGATGACTCAGGGGGAGTTCAAGAAATAGATGCCAATGGAAATGAGTGCTGTTGTTAAAGAAAACACCTAGGTTTTAATTGAGGAAAGGAGGCTGGAAGGCAAGCGAGAAAAGTCAGGGATAGAAACGAATTAAACCAGAAGTGCGAACTAGGGGCCCACGTGGTGTATGTTCATTTTGATGCTCTTATCCTGGCCTTGCATTTCCTTATTGATCAAAATTTCCACAAATGACTCATTTTTTCCCCTCAGTTCCGCTACCTACCTGGTCTCTGAGCGCACTTCAAAGACCCCTTGGAACTTTTCCAGTCCGGTATTTTTATGACAAGCATTTCTGCCGCTAGCATCCTTGCCGCAAAACTAATTCGCCGTAAGGCAGTTTGGCCGTAAAAGACAAAATTATGAAAAATCAAAGACGGACATATATTAAACAGGATCTAGTGAAGCATAAAAGCTGAATAACAAAATTATACAGGTTTTATTGCGAAATACAAACTATTGGAATACTTTGAAACTGTGTGTAGATTTATACCAATACTGTGCAAATAACTGATTTTATTTTGTGGATATTACCTAAAAACTTGTCTTCACAGGCCTTCGTTCGTAGTCTTATATTGTTTTGTTTTGTTTTTGTTTGTTTTGGTTTTGGCTTTTGCCTCTTAATTCTCGTTCTGCACCGCACTGTTTCTTTTTTGGTAAAGTATCTTTCTTAAGGGAGTTACCAGTTTCCAAATACCAGGATGCATGTTTATAACTGAGCTTTGCATTGCTTCGTAAAACCTTTCCACACTGTTGTTTGCTCTTGGCATATGGTCACATGCCCATTGATAGACGTTTCAAAGTTCTATGAGAAACTTGAGTTCAAAACTCTGCCCCACTGTGCAGATCATTAGGAAGGCTAAGAGTCATATAATATGAAAATGGGAGTACTACACCAGTGGAGAAATGAACCCAACTGTCAGCCAGTTGAAACCAACAAATTGTCAACCCAAACTGTCAATCAGTAATTATTATTATTATTATTTTTATCTTTTACAACAAAATCACTTTCTGGCCAACTAGTGATGCAGCAAAAATGCTTGTGGCAAAGATGCAGTTTTCATTTTCATTACCTCATTTATGCTCACAACAATTCTATGCTCATAACAGATGTTGCCATTTACAGATGAGCATTATTGGATAGAAGGGAGGACCCAGTAAGCAAAATCGTTGTCCAAGATCCCTTAATGTTGTCTTCTAATTCTTCTCTTTCTATTTAGAACCTACACTGTGTGGATGGTGAGGGAGCATAAGGTCTGAACTAAAAATTTAGCTTTAATACGTCTTCTTTCTCTCTTTTCTCTAGAATCTAAGTTATGATCTCAAAGAACTCTGGGCTTGGATTCTGGATATCTGATTCCTTAAATTCTATTCCTGGAAATCTGTGCTACAAATTGTGAAAAATAAAACAAGACTTATGAGTAAAGACAATTTTTTAAAAAAAGATTTTATTTATTTATTTATTTGACAGAGAAATAGAGCACAAGTAGGCAGAGCAGCAGGCAGAGGGAGAGGGAGAAGCAGACTCTCCACAAGCAGGGAACCCAACTTGGGGCTGGATCCCAGGAGAATTGGATCATGGGATCATGACCTAAGCGGAAGGCAGATGCTTAACTGACTGAGCCACCCAGGTGCCCCATGAGTAAAGACAATTAAAGCAACATTATTTATAAAGGAACAGAATTAGGAGAAATTAAAATTTCCAGCCGTAAGGGAATGGATAAGCAAACAGTAATAAGAAGACACCACGGAGCCATTAGAAATATTTTTGGAAACATAAAAAATTAAGTAATATAGTGCTTGAATAAAGCAAGATATGTTACATATACAGTACAATGTACAATTAACAATATGTAAATGAATGTACTTATTTAAAAGGAAATTAAAATGGTGGCAACACTTTTTCTTAGGTTATGGTACAACTGGTTCAGCTTCCCCTTTCAACTTTTCTATATTGTCAACATTTTTAAAATAAAAATAATAAAATAAAAGTAACAGTCATTAAATAAAAATAATTCTCAGAGTTTAGAAGAATGCCAACTACCAGAAAAAGTACCTAAGGCCTAATATAAGCTTTTAAAAATGAGCTAGATGAAAGAGAGAGATCAAAAGCTATGTAGAAAAAAATACACATACAAAGGTCTCAAAATGGAGTTACTAGATACTGAGAAGGTTAACGAGGTCAGCCAGGAAGAGGGGTAAAAAGTGTTTTTCAAAGGAAACAAGTATATTTACTGTTTTGTTCAAATTTAATATTCTATACTAGATATGGAATACCTTATTGTCCATGCAAATAGAGAATAAGTTACCCAAAAAAAGGCATCAAAAAATTTGACTTTTCTTTCTCTCCTTTACTCCGTCTGGCTATTGCTATTGACCTGCCAGAAAGAAGCACACTGCAAGGAAGATATTACAGTTTTATAAGTTAAGATTAAATAAACTAAGACTTATAAGGTTCTTAGAAAATAGTCTGGCACAGAATAAGCACTATTTAAGCATTTGTTATAAAAATATTTTTGAGTAGACTGCCATATTGCATTAAAAAGTCTTTAAAAAAACTTCTCCATCCCTACATACCAGAAAGTAACTTGGAAATATACATTTTTTCTAATACGTCAGACCCACCAATAAAAATAAATAAACAATAAATAAGTACAAAGCAAATAACTTTTTTCCTTTGCTTCATTAGACTCAAAAGAATGAAAATGGGTATATTCCATTGGATTTTTTTAAAAAATGAGAAGGCACACTATCTTTAAAGCTACTGTAAATTACCAGCTTAATAAATTACAAGGAATGTGTGTAGCTATTTATTCTTCTGTTCAGGAAAAAATATATAGTTACCATGGCAACTACCAAATCTCATAGTGTGTGTGCTACCTCTATGATATGATCACTTTTTATTATACAGATATAAGTAATATATCATCTGGGCTCTGGTATTAAATGTTTTGAAATGCTTTAAAACACACACATTGCTGGTATACATATTCACTATTTTTGACTCCCTTAGCTCTCTGACATAAAACACACTTTAAATTTTAACATTCTTGTGTTTCAGATATATTTAAATGTATAACCATAAATAACAAGTCTCTGAGAATTGTATAACTGAAGTCAACCCCTCAAATTTTTCAATGATTTATAATTGGCTTTCCATGAACACTATAGAAATGGATAAAAGGAAGATCTTTCCTAAAGAATTTTAAATGGAGGTCCATCTTGCAAAAGAAATTAAACCTTCTATAGGAAAATAAAATACTTCTTGTATTTTCTTAAAACAAAGAAAAATAAAAATTTCTATTAGAAATCGACCAAGAGTGGTACCTGGGTGGCTCATTCAGTTAAGTGACTTGATTTTGGCTCAGGTTATGATCTCAGGGTTGTGAGATCAAGTCCCACCAGGGACACCTGGGTGGCTCTGTCTGTTAAGCCTCTGCCTTCAGCTCAGGTCATGACCCCAGGATCCTGGGATTGACCCCTTGGCAGGCTCCCTGCTCAACGGGGAGTCTGCTTCTTTCTCTCCCTCTGCCCTTCCCCCTGCTTGTGCTCCCTCTCTCTCTCTGTCTCTCAAAGAAATAAATAAAATCTTTAAAAAAAAATGATGGGTTCCCTGCTGGGAATGGAGCCTGCTTAGGCTTCTCTCTATCCCTCTCCCTCTGCTCCCCATTCATGCTTGTGTGATTGCTCACTCTCTTTCTAGAAAGAAAGTTGACCAAGATACTGTTTTCCATGTCTTCATGCTCCTGTTACATTTAATGCAGGGTCAATTTATGAGATACCTAAAATACAATATAGAAGTGCAATGTTTGTTCACAGCTCTTATTAGACAAAATGTTATGAACCCCTAAGGTGAACGTGTGCCTTAGAAAGTGTTGGGACATAAAGTCATGTCTCACTAGCTGATTAAGCTGAAGCTTCAATAGAGCATTGACTTATGTTTTATTATCTGTCCTGGATTTCTCTGGAAAAACTCAAGGGGAAGTTATTTCCTCTGAAAATTTTACCAGGTAAATAACAGGGCTTGGACTCCTGGGGTTTCTGAAGGAATCTCTTTCATAAACATTTTACCTAACCGAAACATGGTAAATTTCTTTGCCTTTTTCCACCCAAACTTAGGCAGGAGCAGGGATGACAGAAATGAAGTAGGTATTTCACAAATTACAAAATTATTTTAAACAGTATAGATGATTTTTGAGTTGTATTATTTTTTTGTTTAATTTTTCTGACCTTCTCACAAAGAAGGAAGGGCTTTATTACACTTAATTTTTAATGGAACTAAGTTAAAATTAAATTATTGCTACAAAATAACATACCTTAAGAAAATTGTGTATGGCCTTCACTGTTGCAAAACCAGGGTAATTAATCAGTATTATTAAGAAGGTATTTGGATGCTACACCAAATTTTCTTATTTTCTTCTATGCCAACTTACTGCAATGCCTATTTACCTCACTTTGCCACTGGAAAAAATGTCACTTTTATTCTTTTACTAAGAATATGTGTTGTGTGCACGTGTATTTGTGTGTGTGGAGAGAGAGAGAGAGAGAGAGAGATTTAAGTTCCACCTTCAAAATCGCATTCTTACAAAGTTTGCATTGTTCTACAGTTACTCAATGTTTTAGACAGATACATAAATTTGAGGAAAAAAGAAAACAGGCATTTAAGATATAGAAAGTCCTGTACCAAAGTTGCTTTATCTATTGTTCTGACAGTTTTTTCTCTTTTAGAATTCCATAACCTATTTCTCTTGCAGTTATCTAACAATTTAGAGTTCACACGTGCTTTCATAGACATAGAGTCCTTATGCTTCTTACTACACCTCTGTGAGGGGACAAGATTCACAATATTTATTTTTTATTTCTGTTTACAAAGACTTAAAGAGCTTACTGTAAGAGGAGAGAGAGGAGAATAAAATCATAGATGGTGGATAAAGATGGAGAACAGTAATAAAATGAAAATAGAAGAAAAGTGAATAAAATGAGATGGAAAAATATTCTACAAGCCTTGAGCAAATGAATGGAGACAAACTATTAATAGCTCCAAGGCATGATAGCAAGAAAAGCAAGAAAGCAACTAGGTATTTAAAAACAAAAGAACCACATGATAGCCTTTAGATCTTCACTGGAAAACTTGTTGAGAAGAGCCCCCCAAGATAGAAGTGGTCTTGCCCTTTCCCAGAACCAGGTGAATGTAGGGGTCAACACTGAGAGGTCTGAGAGGCAGAAGCAGGACAGCTTCTGTGAACTATCAACCTAATCCATCAGAGCTCTTGTCTAGGGCAGGACCCCATCCAGGGGAGAAATTTTTTTTTTTTTAGATTTTTTTTTAAAATTTTTTCAATAGTTTTATTTTATTTATTTATTTTTTTTAATTTTAAAATTTTTTAATTTTTTATAAACATATAATGTATTTTTATCCCCAGGGGTACATGTCTGTGAATCTCCAGGTTTACACACTTCACAGCACTCACTATAGCATATACCCTCCCTGGGGAGAAATTTAAGGGAATGGAATAAATATTGAGGAGGAGGAAGGACAAAAGACACCGATGAGGAAAGGGAAGGTCTACCTTTGTGTCATTCAATAAAGTAGCAAATAACCCTATGTGGCTATTGAGCACTTTGAGGCTAGTCTGAATCGAGATGTGCTGTAAGTGTAATGACACAAGAGATGCTGAGGATTTTTTAAAAAAATACATAAATTACCTTACTGATAATTTTTTTTAAAAGATTTTATTTAACAGAGAGAGTGAGCACAGGCAGAGTGGCAGGCAGAGGCAGAGGGAGAAGCAGGCCCCTTGCTGAGCAAGGGACTTGATCCCAGGAGGCTGGGATCATGACCTGAGCCGAAGGCAGCTGTTTAACCAACTGAGCCACCCAGGTGTCCCTCTTATGGATAATTTAAAGATATTTGATTACATGTTAAAATGGTAATATTTTGGATATATGGGTTACTTAAAATATATTAAGTTGATGCCACCTCTTTTTCCAATGTGACTACTAAAAAAGTTTAAAATTATGTATATGCTTCATATTTGTGGCTCATATTATATTTCTATTGAGCAAAATAAACAAGAGGTAGGTAAACTATGGCTTGTGGACCAAATCCAACCTGCTCGCTTACAAAAATTTTTAAATATTATTGACATACAAGGTTGTATTAGTTTCAGGTACACAACATAGTGATTTGACAATTCTACACATTATGTGATGCTCACCATGATAAGTGTAGTCACCTGCCACTTCTTTTTTTTTTTTGTAATAAATAACATCTTATTAGAATACAGTCATTCTCTTTTGTTTAGATATTGCTTGTGGAGTTGAGTATTTGTAAACAGATATGGTTTACAAAGCCTAAAATGTTTACTATCTAGCCCTTTACAGAAAAAAAGTTTACCAGTGCCTGGTCTAAATCAAGTGGAGGAGGAAAACATAGCTAGAAAATCCCAGGAATCAAGGTGGCTCGTTGTGAACACTATACAAAAACAGTATGAAAAGTCTACAATGTTAGAAAAGCTTATTTGTGGAACATAAGGAATAGCATGGAGGACATTTGGAGAAGGAAGGGAAAAGTAAAGGGGTGGGGGAATCAGAGGGGAAGACGAATCATGAGAGACTATGGACTCTGGGAATCAAACTGAGGGTTTGGGAGGGGTGGGGGGGGTCAGGGAACGGGTTAGCCTGGTGACGGGTATTAAGGAGGGCACAGATTGCATGGAGCACTGGGTATTATACGCAAACAATTAATCATGGAACACTACATCAAAAACTAATAATGTACTGCATGGTGACTAATATAACATAATTTTTAAAATTACTAAAAATAAGAAAAGAAAAGAAAAGCTTTCCTGAACCCTGCCTCATTTTAGAAGTTCGGCAAATTAATTTCATAAAAAAATGAGCAACATAGAAGAACCAAGGTCAAATCTCATATAAAGGGGCACCTGGGTGGCTCAGTGGGTTAAAGCCTCTGCTTTCGGCTCAGGTCATGATCCCAGGGTCCTAGGATCGAGCCCCACATCGGGCTCTCTGCTCCGCGGAGAGCCTGCTTCCTCCTCTCTCTCCCTGCCTGCCTCTCTTGCCTACTTGTAATCTCTGTCTGTCAAATAAATAAATAAAATCTTAAAAAAAAATCTCATGTAAAGTATTATACAAAGGAAAAGAATAAAGAACAGAATAATGGACCACACCAGAAAGATAAGCTCATAAAACAAGATAAAGCTAAATGTCTATTTAAAAATGAGCTAGAAAACATCAGGTATATGTTATTTTTTTAAAAAAATGTTACAATACTTTTTTAAAAAACCCATAAATCAGAATTAGAAATGCCCAGAAATGTTCGATGGACCTTAGGAAATAATTAGAAAAAAAGAAAAAAAATCACCTTTAAAATAAAGACTAAACTAAAAGAGTGATTAAGTATATCAATGTACCTTAAAAGAAGAAGATGAAAAGAGGAACATTGAAAAACAAACAAAAAGACTAGAAAGAGAGGAAAGATTCATGAGAAAGTAACAAATAGTGGAAAGAGGAAAAAAATACTAAAAAAAACTGTATGTGAGGGGTATTGTGTAGTCTGATACTGTCTCAAGTCTGAGCTGAAGACTTATTAACAAAATAAAGACAAATCAAATCTCTTAAAGTCATCTGATTAGTGAAACACCTGAGATTATAATCTTTTCTCCCAAATGTTAGTTTCCATAAAGGCTAATGTAGCAGAACTGAAGCTTTTGAAAAAACTCAAGATTATGAGAAAGACGTGCAACCGTTTAGCATAAAAAGTTATTTCTAGATAGGCTAGCCCAAGGATCATTACTGCAGTGAAAAGATCTTCCTGTCTTTTAGATAGTATACCAGGGCCAAATCATCATGGGTCCTCCTACTCTGCCTCTTCCAGTTTCAGAATACTAGCATTCCATTTGTTTTTTAGTAGCAGAATTGAAAAGAACAAGGGCCTTGTCATGCTACAAACCAGAGAGAAAGAGAGGTGAACATTGGGTAGAGGGTAGTGAAGGTGTTCAACAGGCTCACAGTGTTATGAGTGAGGAAAGGAGCCCGAAGGAGAGAACAAGAGTAAAGGGCTGGAAAACACACATATGGATTACTCTGAGTCCAGGATTAACTACTACTCCATTCTCCATGGCTAAACCACGGGATTAAACCAGAGTAGAAATTCTACTATGAACCTTCATACCTTTATGGAGTCTGTTTGGCTTTTGCAACTTAAATCTGATATAAAGGACTGATGAAAACTTCTGAACTCTTTGACCAGGCGACGGTGAGAGTACATTCATGTTGCCCCAGCTAGTGGCTGATATTACTAATAATACCCCTAATAATCATCTTGGACTTTAGTAATATAGTACTTAATTATATAAATAAATATAAATAATATATACATAAATATATAAATATAAATATAAAATAAATTTTAGCAGGGCACCTCGTTGCCCAGGTTAAGATCCCATGTTCCTACCTCCTCTGCAGTGAGTTATGGCCACATGACCTAGTTCTTCATAGTAGATGTGGGCAAAAGAAACCTGTGTGACTTCTTAGCTCTGCCCTTAAAAGAAACACCTTGCCCTCTAATTCCTCTTTCATCCTTGCCACAGACTAGAACACAGAGAAGGTAGAACCTAAAACAGCAACAGAGAGTTTAGGTAAATGGCATTATGGAGGCATCCTACCTACTTCACTGTACCACCTGCTAGGTCAAAATTTTCAGTAAATGTTGGTCTCTATTGAAGCTACTAAATGAATATCATAGCTAATATACTACTGTTCTTCTCTGTGTCTGATTAAGCACTTGCACATGGACCTTAAGAGATTATTGAATTGTGGCAGGAGCCAGTTGCCCCTAAATCAAATTACACTGAAGTATTGAACCAAATGATAACTCCCCATGGCAGCCAAACTCTTAGAAGAAAGGTGCAGAATAATGGAATTAGATAAACTCCCAACTCCCAATATTTAAGAGGATGCTCGGACCTACTAGACACTCTCTCTGGAGAACAAAAACAATAGAGCCAACATATGGGTTTGTTAGACTATGCATCATGCTCCTGGGAACAGCATCATTCAATATGGATTCATCTCTTATTTTCATATGTTTAAGTGGTAGCCTCCACCATCCATACTCTCATCTTTTGTGAAATAAAGGAAAGAAAGAAGAGTTTCATCTGTTATGACCCTAAACCAAAGGATAAATCCAAAATGGCTTGTCAATTGGCTAGTATATCAATCTAAGGTAGTGGTTAAGAATGTAAGTGAAACCCACGGAATGGGAGAAGATATTTGCAAATGACAGTACAGACAAAAGGTTGATATCCAGGATCTATAAAGAACTCAAACTCAACACATGCAAAACAGATAATCATATCAAAAAATGGGCAGAAGATATGAACAGACACTTCTCCAATGAAGACATACAAATTGCTATCAGACACATGAAAAAATGTTCATCATCACTAGCCATCAGAGAGATACAAATTAAAACCACATTGAGATACCACCTCACACCAGTTAGAATGGCCAAAATCAGCAAGACAGGAAACAACGTGTGTGGGAGAGGATGTGGAGAAAGGGGAACCCTCTTACACTGTTGGTGGGAATGCAAGTTGGTGCAGCCACTCTGGAGAACAGTGTGGAGGTTCCTCAAGAAGTTAAAAATAGAGCTTC
>PISX010025461.1:0-26120 GCA_004024625.1 Mellivora capensis | reverse complement strand
TACCCCCCGCCCCTTCAAAACCCTCAGGTTGTTTTTCAGAGTCCATAGTCTCTCATGGTTCATCTCCCCCCCAATTTCCCTCAACTCCCTTCTCCTCTCCATCTCCCCATGTCCTCCGTGTTATTTGTTATGCTCCACAAATAAGTGAAACCATATGATAATTGACTCTCTCTGCTTGACTTATTTCACTCAGCATAATTACATTGGTGGTAATCAGTCTGTTCAAATTTTCTATTTCTATCTGCTTCAGTTTTGTTGGCTATATGTTTCCTGGAATTTATTTATTTCTTCTAGGTTGCCCAATTTGTTTGCATATAATTTTTCATAATATTCTCTTATAATTGTTTTATTTCTCTGGTGGTGGTAATTATTTCTTCTTTCATTTGTGATTTCATTTATTTGGGTCCTTTCTCCTTCTCTTTCTTTTTTCATGAGTCTGGGTAGAGGTTTATCAATTTCTACTGATCTTTTCAAAGAACCAGCTCCTAGTTTCATTGATTTCATGGTTTTTTTTAAAGATTTTATTTATTTATTTGACAGAGAGAGATCACAGTAGACAGAGAGGCAGACAGAGAGAGAGAGAGAGAGAGAGAGAGGGAAGCAGGCTCCCTGCTGAGCAGAGAGCCCAATGCGGGACTCGATCCCAGGACCCCGAGATCATGACCTGAGCCGAAGGGAGGAGCTTAACCCACTGAGCCACCCAGGCGCCCCTGTGTTTTTTTTGTTTTGTTTTGTTTTTTTTTAGTTTCTATATCACTTATTTCTGTCCTAATCTTAATTATTTCCTCTGGTTTGGGGTTAATTATTATTCCTCTGGTTTGGGGTTTTGTTTGTTTTTCTTTTTGTAGCTCCTTTAGATATAAGGTTGCATTGTTTGAGATTTTTCTTATTTCTGAGATAGGTCCAGTATTGCTATAAAGTTCTCTAGTTGCCCACATTGCACTGGAGACTCTGGAGGGCCATCAGAGGACCATTATGTCCCACATGATTGTGGAGGAAATCTATCAGGATAGGCAGAAATTCTTGGAGCAAGTTTTCAAAATGGCTTCCTCAGACCTGGTCAACATGGGCATCAGTATGGTTAGCTATACCCTGAAAGACATTCGTGATGATCAAGACAATTTATACTCCTCAGGGAATTCCTGAACAGCTCGTGTTAAATAAGATGCTTAGATTGGGGAAGTGGATGCCAAAAGAGGTGGTGGGATCTGGGAGGCCAAAGCCAAGCAGCAAAAGGTATCCACTTAGTACCAGAGAGATCAAAATGGCCAAGGCCTAGGGAAATTATGGGCTAAAGAAAGAATTATATGACATTGAGTTCAATACCTGCCAAGCACAAGCTGACCTGGCCTATCAGCTTCAGAACTTCCATCTTCCAAGGAAGTCATCAGAAGGCTGTACAGCTGAATGTTACCAATCCAAAAAGAAAGACTTAAGGTTCCTCAGTGGATGGCCTGCTCAGATTGCCTTAAAGTGAAGCTCAAAGTCAATAAGCGTCGCTTGTATATCCAGTTTCCTTTCATTGTTTAGACTTCCCTTACTGAGCAGGCAGCCAAGGATTACCTCATACATGGGAGAATCCTGCCACACGGAAGGCTGAGATTAAAATCACAAACAGCAAAGTGATTTGAACATACATAATCTGTAGGGAGAAGAAAGCTTTAAAAAATGTAATATCCTCAGTGAGATAAGAAAAGAATTCTTTTTGTTTTTTGTTGGTTTTTTTTTTTTTAGAATTTGGTTCTTTTATTTTTTTCCATTTTATTTTATTTTATTTCTCTTCAGTGTTCCAGCATTCATTGTTTAAGCATCACACCCACTGTTCCATGCAATATGTGCCCTCCATAATACCCACCAACAGGCTCACCCAACCCCCCACCCTTGTCCCCTCCAAAACCCTCAGTTTTTTTCTCAGAGTCCACAGTCTCTCATGCTTCATCTCCCCCTCCAATTTCTCTCAACTCCCTTCTCCTCTCCAGTTCCCCATGTTCTCCATGTTATTCCTTATGCTCCACAAGTAAGTGAAACTATATGATAATTCACTCTCTCTGCTTGACTTATTTCACTCAGCATAATCTCCTCCATTCCCATCCATGTTGATACGAAAGTTAGTTATTCATCCTTTCTGATGGAAGCATAATACGCCATTGTATATATGGACCATATCTTCTTTATCGATTTGTCCGTTGAAGGGCATCATGGTTCTTTCCACAGTTTGGCAACTTGGCCATTGCTGCTATGAACATTGGGGTACAGATGGCCCTTCTTTTCACTACATAAGTATCTTTGGGATAAATACCTAGTAGTGCAATTGCAGGGTCATAGGGAAGCTCTATTATTTTTACCTTCTTAAGGAATCTCCACACTGTTTTCCAAAGTGGATGCACCAACTTGCATTCCCACCAACAGTGGAAGAGGGTTGCCCTTTCTCCACATCCTCTCCAACACATGTTGTTTACTGTCTTATTAATTTTGGTCACTAACTGGTGTAAGGTGGTATCTCAATGTGGTTTTGATTTGAATCTCCCCAATGGCTAATGAGGATGAACATTTTTTCATGTGTCTGTTGTCATTTATATGTCTTCTTTGGAGAAGTATCTGTTCATGTCTTCTGCCCATTTTTTGACGTGATTATCTGTTTTGTGTGTGTTGAGTTTGAGGAGTTCTTTATAGATCTTGGATGTCAGCCCTTTGTAGTATTGTTTGCGAATATCTTCTCCCATTGCATGGGTTGCTACTTTGTTTTTTTGACAGTTTCCTTTGCTGTGCAGAAGCTTTTAATCTTGATGAAGTTCCAAATGTTCATTTTTGCTTTTGTTTCCTTTGCCTTTGGAGACATATCTTGAAAGAAGTTGCTGTGGCCAATGTCGAAGAGGTTACTGCCTCTGTTCTCCTTTAGGACTTGACAGATTCCTGTCTCACATTGAGGTCTTTTATCCATTTCAAGTTTATCTTTGTGTATGGTGTAAGAGAATGGTCACGTTTAATTTTTTTTTTTACATGTAGCTGTCCAATTTTCCCAGCATCATTTATTGAAGAGACTTTTTTCCACTGTATATTTTTTCCTTCTTTTTTGAAGATTATTTGACCACAGAGTTGTAGGTCCATATCTGGGCTCTCTATTCTGTTCCACTGGTCTGTGTGTCTTTTTTGTGCCAGTACCATGCTGTCTTGGTGATCACAGCTTCGTAGTAAAGCTTGAAATCAGGCAACATGATGCTCCCCCTTTTGTTTTTCCTTTTTCAACTTTTCCTTAGCAATGCAGCGTCTCTTCTGGTTCCATACAAATTTTAGAATTGTTTGTTCCAGCTTTTTGAAAAATGCTGGTGGAATTTTGATTGGGATGGCATTGAAAGTACAGATTGCTCTGGGCAGTAAAGACATTTTAACAATGTTTATTCTTCTGATTTATGAGCATGGAATGCTTTTCCATCTTTTTGTGTCTTCTTTGAATTCTTTCATGAGTGTTCTGTTTTTCCTAGAGTATAACTCCTTTACCTCTTTGGTTCGGTTTATTCCAAATTATTGTATGTTTTTTTTTGGTGCTATTGTAAATGGAATCGATTCTCTAATTTCTCTTTCTATAGTTTTATTGTTAGTGTATAGTAAAGCAACTGATCTCTGTGCATTGATTTTGTATCCTGCCACATTACTGAATTGCTGTATGAGTTCTAGTAATTTTTGGGTTGAGTCTTTTGGTTTTCCATATAAAGTATCATGTCCTCTGCAAAGAGAGAGAGTTTGACTTCTTCTTTGTCATTTCGAATACCTTTTATTTCTTTTTGTTGTCTTGTTTCTGTTTCTAGGAATTCTAGTACTATGTTGAACAATAGTGGTGAGAGTGGGCATCCTTGTCGTGTTCCTGATCTCAAAGGGAAGGCTGTTCTGAAAGGCATTACTTCTAGATTCTAGATTGAATCTAGATTGAAATGATCCATCAAATGCCCAATATAGTGAGTGACAAAGTATACTCTGAAATTTCACAACAAGAACAAAGAAAGGATCTAAAGGCTTCTAGAGAGAAAGAACAGATCACAAGGACACTATGAACAATGCTTTCAAGATTCTGATGGAAAATCAATTTTAACATAGTAATCTGTTTTCAACCGAATTGTCATTCAAGTAGAAAGATAGGGTCTGGGAGATTGGAGGTAAGATGGCGGCAAAAAGGAGGACTCTAAGCTCATCTCTTCACTCAAACACAGCTAGATAACTCTCAAGTCATTCTAAGTACCCCAGAAGTCTACCTGAAGACTGACAGCACAAACTTCACAATGCAAAGGAGAGAAGCAGCCATATTGAAGGAAGCAGAAAGTGTAGAGACCTGGTTTGGGGGGAGAAACAGATTGCAGGTGCTGCAGAGGAGAGGGAATCGTGGTTGTGGAGAAAGGCGAGACAGAGAGGAGCACAGAGGGGAATGCACAAGGGGGACAATTCCCCAAAGCTACTGGCTGGGAAAGCAGGAGTGGCCTATTTTCTTTTCTTTTCTTTTCTTTTCTTTCTTTCTCTCTCTCTCTCTCTCTCTCTTTTTAAGATTTCATTTATCTATTTGAGAGAAAGAGAGAGAGAGAGAGAGAACGTGAGCCTGAGTGGGGTAGGGGAGGGACGGGCAAAGTGAGAGGGAGAAACAGACTCCCCACTGAGCAGGGAGCCTGATGTAGGGCTCGATCCCAAGACCCCAAGATCATGATTTGAGCTGAAGGCAGATAGTTAACTGACTGATCCACCCAGATATCCCTAGAGGGCTCATTTTCATGAGTTTTTGCAAGCAACAGGGCTTAAAGACTGGAATTTTAAAGGTTAGTGGGCCTGGCTGGGCTAGAGCCCTGAGAGCACTGCCCTATTCCAGGAGAGAAGGCAAGCAAAGAACTTTGGGGAAGACTGCATGGAAAGAGGGTTCTGAAGAACCCTTGGGGCACACAGGGAGTAGATTATTTGCTGTTCTCGGAGTGCATCCCTGAGAGGAAAAGTTTAGGGAGACTGCCTCTCCAGGGAGAAGGAATCCACCTGGTGTCATTTCCCTTCCCTGCCCCTCAGCATGAACAAACACAGAGCCACCTGAGGGAAGCAGCTCAGAGGCTACCTAACTAGCTTATACCGAGTCCCATATCCCTGCACTCTGGTGTTACTGCCCTTCTTGGTCAAGCTCCTCTCTGTCCCAGTGTAGCGGGCCCCTCTCCCAGAAGACCAGCACAGGGCCCTACCCACAGTGCCTCTCTAAAGCCTGGAGTTTTATTTATTTATTTATTTACTTGTTTGTTTGTTTGTTTGTTTTAGAAAGAGACTGTATGTGAGCAGGGGTGGAAGGAGGGGCAAGGGGAGAGGGAGTGAGAGAACCTTAACCAGGCTTTCTATCCAGCATGGAGCCTGACATGGGGCTTGACATGAGGCTTGATCTCACAACCGTGAGATGACCTAAGCCAAAATCAAGAGTTAGATGCTTAGGCACCCCTAAAGCCTGGAGTTTTAAAGTCAGGAGGCTTGGCTGTGGTAGAGTACAGAGGGCACTGTGCTGTTCCTAGAATGAAGACATGCTAACAATCCAGAGGCAGGCATTATGGAAACTTATCTGAAAACCGCTTGGGACACACAGAGGGTGTTTAGTTGAGATATTTTATTTTTATTTTATTTAAATGAACTGAGATATTTTCCCTGATTTAGGTCTTTATTTTTTTCTACTTTCTTTGTACAGTCTTTTTATATTTATGTATGTACGTATGTATGTATGTATGTGTGTATTTAAAAATTTTTTATTGTGTTGTTAGTCAAGATAAAATACATCATTAGTTTTTGATACAGTGTTCCAAGATTCATCGTTTATGTACAGCACCCAGTGATCCATGCAATCCATATCCTCCTTAATACCCACCACCAGACTCACCCAGCCCCCTACCCCCTATTTTTTAAAAAGATTTTATTCCTTCATTTGAGAGAGAGAGGGCCAGATAGAGCACAAGCAGGGGGAGTGGCAGAGGGAGAGGGAGAAGCAGACTTCCTAGTGAGCTGGGAGCCCAACATGGGGCTTGATCCTGGGACCTGGAAATCATGACCTGAGATGAAGGAAGACGCACAATCACCTGAGCCACCCGGGTGACCCAAGGAGAGATTATTTTTAACATTTTGAGGAACCTCCATACTGTTTTCTAGAGTCGCTACACCAGTTTGCTTTCCCATCAAAATTGTAAGAGGTTCCTCTTTCTCTGCATCCTATCCAACACCTGTTTTTCCTGGTGTTGCTGATTGTAGCCATTCTGACATCTGTGAGGTGAAATGTCATAGTACTTTTGATTTGTATTTCCCTGATTGTAAGTGATGAAAATCTTTCCATGGGTCTTTTGGCCATCTGTATGTCTTCTTTGGAGAAATGTCTGTTCATGTCTTCTGCCCACTTCTTAAGTGGATTGTTTGTTCTTAGGTGTTAAATTTTATAAGTACTTTATATATTTTAGGATTTTTTTTCACATATCAATAGTTTCTTCCTTTTTGTTGCTTAGTAATATTCTATTGTGTGAATATATTCATTAACCAGTTAATGGGCATTTGTGTTTTTCCTTCTTGGAGACATTATAAACACTGCTACTCCAAACATTTGAAAATGGGTTTCTGTGTATGTTTTAATTTCTATTCGGTAAATGTTTAAAAGTGGAATTCTTCACTTTTAGAATTCCTTTTGATTGTTTGTTGTAGTTTTTGTTTCTCTGTTGTTTGTGTATTCATTATTAGCCCATTTTTTCTTCATGCTGTTGAGAATAGTTAAGATCACTGTTTTAGTTTTTTATTTAAATTCCAGCAATTTAACATACAGTGTAATGTTAGTTTCTGGTATAGAAATGATTCAACACTTCCATGATTCAACACTTTCATGATTCAGCACTTCTTAATAACCCTCAGTTAGGGGCACCTGGGTGGCTCAGTGGGTTAAGCCTCTGCCTTCAGCTCAGGTCATGGTCTCAGGATCCTAGGATCAAGCCCCGCATCGGGCTCTCTGCTCGGCAGGGAGCCTGCTTCCCCTCTTCTCTCTCTCTGCCTGCCTCTCTGCCTACTTGTGATCTCTGTCAAATAAATAAATAAAATCTTAAAAAAAATAACCCTCACTTATTTAACCCATACTCCCCACCCTGTTCCCCTCTGGTAACCACAAGTTTGTCCTCTATAATGAAAAGTATGTTTGTTGCTTTGCCTCCCTCTCTCTTTTTTCCCCTTTATTTGTTTTGTTTCTTAAACTCTACATATGAAAGAAATCATATGGTATTTGTCTTTCTAAGATGGACTTATTTCACTTAACATAATAATTTAGAGCTCCATCCATGTTATTGCAAATGGCAAGATTTAATTCTTTTTTATGGCAGAATAATATCCCATTGTATATGTATACCACATATTTGTTATTCACTCACTAATCAATCAACAGGCACTTTGGCTGTTTCCATAATTTGGCTATTGTAAGTAGTATTGCTATGAACATCAGGGTGCATGTACCCTTTGAATTAATATTTTTGCATTCTTTTGGATCATAGGGTAGTTCTATTTTTAACTTTTTGAGGAACTTCCATACTGTTTTCCAGAGTGGCTGAACCACTTTGCATTCTCACCTGCAGTGCAATTTCCCCCTTTCTCCACATCCTTGTCTATATCTGTTGTTTCTTGTGTTGTTTATTTTAGCCATTCTAACATGTGTGAGGTGATATCTCATTGTAGTTTTGATTCGTATTTCCCTGATGATCAGTGATGTTGAGCATCTTTTCATGTGTCTGTTAGCCATCTGGATGTCTTCTTTTGGAAATGTCTATTCATGTTTTCTACCCCTTTTTAAGTTGAGTTATTTATTTTTTGGTGATTTATAAGTTTTACATATTTTGGCTGCTAACCCTTTATCAGATATGCCATTTTCAAATATCTTCTCCCATTCCATAGGTTGCCTTTTAGTTTTAGTGTGCAGAAACTTTTTATTTTGATGAAGTTCCAATAGTTTATTTGTATCTTTGGAGGTTACTGCCTGTGTTCTCTTCCAGGACTTTCATGGTTTTATGTCTCTCATCTATGTCTTTAATCCATTTTGAATTTATTTTTGTGTTTGGTGCAAAAAGTTGGTCCAGTTTATTTTTTATTTTTTTATTTTTTTGCTTGTTGTTCTCCAGTTTTCCCAGCACCATTTTTGAAGAGACTGCCTTTTTTCCATTGGATATTATTTTCTGCTTCATTGGGTATTAACTGACCATATAGTGGTGGGTACATTTCTGGGTTTTCTATTCTGTTCCTTTGATTTATGTGTAATTTATAAGCCAGTTCCATACTGATTTGATTACTATAGCTTTGTAATATAACTTGAAGTCAGACATTGTGATGCATCCAACTTTGTCTTTCCTTTTCAAGGTTTGGCTATCCAGGGTCTTTTGTGGTTCCATAAAAAGTTTAGCATTGTTTGTTCTAGCTTTGTGAAAATGCTGTTGGTATTTTGATAAGGACTGCATTAAATATGTAGATTGTTTTGTGTAGTATAGACATTTAAAACATATTTGTTCTTCCAATCCATGAGCATGAAATGTTTTTCCATTTCTTTTTGTCATCTTCAGTTTCTTTCCTCATTGTTTTCAGAGTACAGGTCTTTCACCTCTTGGTTAGGTTTATTTCTAGGCATTTTATTGTTTTTGGTTTAATTTAAGATGGCATTGTTTCTTCAGTTTCTCTTTCTACTGCTTAATTATTGGTGTATAGAAATGCAATAGATTTCTGTTGTTGGTTTTTTTTTTATCCTGTGACTTTACTGATTTTTTTTTATCAGTTCTAGCAGTTATTTGATGGAGTCTTTTGGGTTTTCTATATAGAGTATCATGTCATCTATAAGTAGGGACATTTTTACTTCTTTGCTGATTTGGAAACTTTGTTGTTGTTGTCTGATTGTTGTGACTAGGACATCTAGTACTATGTGAAATAACAGTGGTGAGGGTAGACATCCCTATCTTGTTCGATTGGGGACCATGTTAGCTGTGGGAGTTTCACATATGGACTTTATTATGAATGGATGTTGTACTTTGTCAGATGATTTTTCTGTATCTATTGAAATGATCATAGCTTCTTATCATTTCTTTTAGTAATGTAATTGTCACATTGATTCATTTACAATTATTGTACCACACTTGCACCCCTGGAATAAATTCCACTTGATTGTTGTGAATGATTCTTTTAATGTATTGTTTGATTCATTTGCTAGTATTTTATTCAGAATTATTGCATTCATTCTCATTGGGGATACTGGCCTATAGTTCTCTTTTTTGTGGAGTCTCTATCTGGTTTTGTTATCAGGGTAATGCTGGCCTCAAATAATGAATTTATAAGTTTTCCTTCCTTTTCTATTGTTTGGAGTAGTTTGAAAGAAACAGGTATTAATTTAGAAGTTTGCTAGAATTCACTTCTGAAGCCATCTGGCCTGTTTTTTGGGAGTTTTTTGATTATTGATTCCATTTCTTTGCTTTATTGGTCTGTTCAAGTTTTCTATTTCTTCTTGATTCAGTTTTCGTAGTTTATATGTTTCTAATAATTTATCACTTCTTCCAGGTTGTACCATTTGTTTGCACACAATTTTTCATCATATTGTCTTAAAATTATTTGCATTTCTGTGGTGTTGGTTGTTATTTATCTTCTCTCATTTGTGATTTTGTTTAAGTATTTTTTCTCTGATTAAACTGGTTCAAGATTTTCAAATTCTGTTGATCTTTCATGGATCCTGCTCTTGGTTTTATTGATCTTTTCTATTGCTTTTTTACTTTGTATATCTTTATTTCTGCTCTAATTGTTATTTCCTTCTTTTCACCAGCTTGAATTTTTGTGTGTATTTTGTTCTTCTTCTCTTTTAGGTATAAGGTTAGATTGTTTATTTGATATTTTCCCGAGTCTTTAGGTAGGCCTATATTGCTATAAACCTCCCTCTTATAATGCTTTTGCTGTATCCCAAATATTTTGGATCATTGTGTTTTCATTTTCATTTGTTTCTATGTACTTTTTAATTTCTTTGACTTCTGGTTGACCCATTCATTGTTTAGTAGCATATTATTTGACCTCCATATATTTGTATTCTTTCCATCTTTTCTCTTGTGGCTGATTCCAAGTTTCATAGCAGTGTGATCAGAAAGGATGCATGGTAAGACTTTTATCTTTTTGAATTTTCTGGGCCTTGTTTAGCATCCTAATATGTGATCTGTGCTGGAGAATATTCAATGTGCACCTTGAGAAAAATGTGTATTGTCCTATTTTAGAATGAATGTTCTGAATATATTTGTTAATAACTATGTTTCAGTTGATATTCAAAGCCACTCTTTCCTTGCTGATTTTCTGTTTGGATGATCTATCCATTGATATGTGTATTGTTTTAAAGTCCTGTACTGTTATTTTATTACTATTGATTTTTTCTTTATGTTTTTATTGACTACTTTATATATTTGAGTGTTCCCATGTTGAATGAATAAATATTTATAATTTTTACATCTTCTTTTTGAATTGTCCCTTTATTATATAGTGTTCTTCTTTGTCTCTAGTTACAGACTTTGTTGTAAAGTCCATTTCTTGTGATATAGGTATTTCTACTCCAGCTTTCTTTTAACAGCTATTATGATAAATATTTGTCCATCCCCTCTCTTTTAATATGCAGGTGTATTTAAGTTTGGAATGAGTTTCTTCTTGGCACTGTATGGATGGGTCCTTTTTTTTTTTTTACCTAATGTGTCACAGAATGTCTTTTGACTGGAAAATTTAGTCCATTTATAGTGATAAATATTTATTTATTGCCATTTTGGTGTTCGTTATATGGTTGTTTTTGTAATTTTTCTCTGATATTTTCTTGTCTTTTTCTCTTTAATGTTTTGCTGGTTTTATTTAGTGGTAAACTTGGATTCTTTTCTCTTTATTCTTTGCAAATCTATAAGTGGTTTTTGATTTGAAGTTACCATTTGGCTTATATATAACATCTTCTGCATATAGAAGTCTATATTGTTGATGGTCACATCAACATATGTTATATATATATATACACTAATGTATATAATAATATTTGATAACTTTGTTATAATAAATAGCATATATAACATACATAACATACATATGTAACATATATATCCAGTCAAAGAAACCAAGAGCTGATTCTTTGAAATTATCAACAGAATTGGTAAACTTCTAAACAGACTAATCAGAAAAAAAGGACCAAATAAATGAAATCACAAATGAGAGAGGTAAAATTACAACCAACACACTTATAACAAATAATTTTAAGGTAATATTATGAAAACTTGTGTGCCAACGAATTAGACAACCTAGAAGAAATGGATACATTTCTGGAAACATGTAACCTACCAAAACAGATACGGGAAGAAATAGAAAATTTCAATAGGCCGATTAGCGTAAGGAAATTGAATCAGTAATCACAAAACTCACAAGAAACAAAAGTCCAGGACCAGATGGCCTCACAGGCAAATTCTAGAGTTAATACCTATTCTACTCAAAGTATTCAAAAAAAATACAAGAAGAAGGAAAACTTTCACATTCATTCTATGATGTGAATATAACCCTGATACCAAAATTAGGTGAAGATACCACAAAAAGAAAAGAATTACCAGCCACTTTCTCTGATGAATATAGGTACAAAAATCCTCAACAAAATACTGGCAAGCCAAATCCAATAATACATTAAAAATATCATTCACCACGATCAAGTGAGATTTCCTGGGATACAAGAGTGGTCCAATATTTGGAAATCAATGAATGTGATAAATCTCATTAATGAATGAAAGGATAAAGTCCATATGATCATTTCCATAGAGGCAGATAAAAAGCATTTGACAAAATATAACATCCCTTCATGATAAAAAGCCCTCAATATACCTCATCATCATAAAGAGAATATATGAAAAAACACAATTAACATCATACTTAATGGGGAAAACTGAGAACTTTTCCCCTAAGGTCAGGAACAAGACAAAGATGTCAATTCTCTTTTTTTAAGATTTTATTTATTTATTTGACAGAGAGAGAGAGATCACAAATAGGCAGAGAAGGAGGCAGAGAGAGAGGGGGAAGCAGGCTCCCTCTGAGCAGAGAGCCCGATGTGGGGCTCAATCCCAGGATCCTGAGATCATGACCTGAACTGAAGGCAGAGGCTTAACCCACTGAGCCACCCAGGTGCCCCCAAAGATGTCAATTCTTATCACATTTATTCAACGTAGTACTGGATGTCCTGGACACAGCAAACAGAAAGGAAAAAGAAATAAAAGGCATCCAAATGGGTAAGTAAGATGTCAGACTTTCACTATTTGCAGCTGACACGATACTATGTGTAGAAAACCTGAAAGACTCCACCAAAGAACTATGAAAACTAATACATGAACTCAGTCAATTTGCAGGATACAAAATCAATGTACAGAAATCTGTTGCATTTCTATATGTTAATAGTGAAGCAGGAGAAAGAGAAATTATGGAACCAACCCCACTTACAATTGCACCAAAAACAATAAGATACCTAGGATTAAATCTAACCAAAGAGGTAAAAAGCCTGTACTCTGCAAACTATGAAGCATTGATGAAAGAAACTGAAGATGACACAAACAAATGGAAAAATATTCTGTGATCATGGATCAGAAGAATAAATATTGTTAAAATGTTTATATTACCAAAAGGAATCTACATATTTAATGGAAACCCTAGCAAAATACCAACAGCATTTTTCACAGAACTAGAGCAAGCAATCTTAAAATTTATATGGAACCACCAAACAGCCCAAATAGCCAAAGCAACTTTGAAAATGACAAACAAAATTGAACGTATCACAATTACAGACTAAAAGTTATAATACAAAGCGGTAGTAATCTAAACAGTGTGGTTCTGGCACACATATAGACACAAAGATCCATGGAGCAAAAAAGAAAACCCAGAAATGAAGGTACAGCTATATGGTCAATTAATATTTGGCATAGCAGGAAAGAAAATGTAGTGGGTAAATGACAGTCTCTTGAACAAATAGTGTTGGGAAAACTGGTGAGCTACATGCACAAGAATGAAACTGGACCACTTTCTTATACCATACAGAAGAATAAATCAAAAATGGATTTAAGACCTAAATGTGAGACCTGAAATCATAACAATCCTAGAGGAGCACACAGCAGTAATGGGTCTGAAATCAGCCATAGCAACATTTTTCTTTCTTTTTTTTTTTTAAAGATTTTATTTATTTGTTTTACAGACAGAGATGACAAGTAGGCAGAGAAGCAGGCAGAGAGGGAGGAGGAAGCAGGCTCCGCACTGAGCAGAGAGCCCAATGCAGGGCTTGATCCCAGGACCCTGGGATCATGACCTGAGCCAAAGGCAGAGGCTTTAACCCACTGAGCCATGTAGGCGCCCCGCAACATTTTTCTAGATATGTGTCTTGAGGGAGGGAAATGAAAGGAAAAGTAAACTAATTGGGACTTCATCAAAAAAGCTTCTTCCCACCAAAGGAAACAACCAACAAAACTAACAGGAATCCTACTGATTTGGAGAACATATTTTCAAATTCCTTCTCTGATAAAAGGTCAGTATCCAAAAATACATAAATACCTTATACAACTCAGCACCCCCAAAACAAATAATCCACTTTAAAAAAATGGCCAGAAGACTTAGACATTTCTCCAGAGAAAATATACAGGCGGCCAAGAGACATGTGAAAAGATGCTCACCATCACTAGTCATCAAGGAAATGCAAAGCAAATGTATGATAAGATATCACATTTTGGTTAGTATGACTAAAATAAAAAGCACAAGAAACCACATATGCTGGGGAGGATAGGTAGAAAAACTAACCTTGTGGACTGTTGGTGGGAAGGCAAACTGGTTTAGCCACTGTGGAAAATAGTATGGAGGTTTCTCAAAAAATTAAACATAGAAATACCATATGATAAAATAATTTCACTACTGAGTCTTTACCCAAAGAAAACAAAAAACACTGATTCAAATATTTATATGTATTCTAATGTTTATTGCAGTACAATTTGCATTAGTCACCATAAGTTAGTGTCCATCGACAGATGAATGCATAAAGATGTGGTATGTATATACAATGGAATATTATTCATCCCTAAAAAGAATGAACTTTTGCCATCAATGAGCCTAGCATATACTGTGATAAGTGAAATTAGCCAGAGAAAGGCAAATACCATATGATTTCAGTTATATGTGAAACCTAAAAAATAATATAAACAAATAAAGAAACCAGAAACAAAACCACATAGAGAACAAACTGTTCTAGATGGGAGGGGGTAGCAGGAGAGGTAAAATGCGTGATATGGAATGTGATTGACTTCCAGTTATAGAATGCAGTCATATGGATGAAGTGTATAGGAAATATAATCAATGGCATTGTAATAATGTTGTATGGTGACAGATGCTAGCCACACTTGGGGTGAGCATAGCATAATATATAATAGATTCATTGAATCACTGAGTTCTACACCTGAAATTAGTGTAACATTATTTTTCAACTGTACTTCAATATAAAAAAAAATTTGTGTGTAGGGGTAGGTAGGGGAGCTAACATTTGTTCAATACTTACTATGCATTGCAGTCTATATTGGCATTTAATTCTCACAATACCTGTGAAGACATTATTATCCCTATTTTACAGATGAAGAATCCAAGGATCAGAGAGGGTAAAGACTTGTCCAACATCACACAGGTACAAAATAGTAGAGCCAAGATTATACTCCAGTCTGTCTGGTCTCTCCAATTCCAAAGTCATTCTATTCATCTTGTATGGTTTAGATACATTTTTGTTCTTGCCTTTTGGCTCTAGCCAAAGTTTAAAATCCAGTGCCCTTTAACACAGGTAATTGCAAATTCTTAACTGCTAATTTGCATTAACAAATTGTTTTGTCAGTACATTAGATTTCAAGGGCTTTGATGATGATTTTCTTTAGTAAGAAGTTCAGGAGGAATAGTAAGTAGCCAGGAATAAAGTGACTGAGTCAGTTGGGCTTCTTGTTAACTTAAAGCAAAAAATAATTCTTGGAGAAGCTAAATGGTGGAGTAGTAAGTGGACCCTAGGCTTGTCTCATCCCTTGAACACAGGTAGGTAAATATCAAATAATTATGAATACCTCAGAAATCAATCTGAGGACTGACAGAATGAACTGCACAAACAGATGGAGAGAGGAGACCACATTGTGGAGGGTAGCCAGTGCACAGATGTGGTTTGGAGGAGAAACAGATCTTGGGTGCTGCAGAGGGGAAGGAGCCCTGGTCATGGAGAGAGGCAAGGAGAGAGAGGAGTGCACAGGGGATCACACAAGGAAAATATTTCCCCAAAACCATTAACTTGGAAAGAAAGCAGGGAAGATTTTCATGAGTTTTTCCAACCATCATGCCTCAAAAACTAGAGTTTTAGAGGTCTGTAGTTTGGATGGTTTAAAGCCCTGAGGGCACTGCAGTACTCCTGTAGGGAAGGCAGGCAGGTAACCTGGGGGCAAAGGGCACAACCTGTGGAGTACCTAAGACGCACTGGGAAAGACAGTTCTACCTTCCTGCTGTGCATCTGAGAGATGTGGCATGGCAGGCACCATTTCCCTCTCCTGCCCCTCAGCATAGGCACAGAGACACTTGCTGAGGGTAGCTAACTAGGGCACTGCCCCTTTAGTGCTGTTTGCTCCAAACCCATTGCTCCTGTACCCTGGTGTGATTGCCCTTCTGGATCAAACCTGCATCAGTCCCAGTGTGATGAGACCCTTTCCCAGAAGACCAGTGCATGTCCCCATCACATCAGTTCCCTAAAGTTTGGAGTTTTAAAAATCAGCTGGCCTGGCTGGCATAGAACGCAAAGTGCACTGTGCTGGTCCAGGTAGGCAAGCAACCCAGAAATGGACAGTGGGAAAACAGCAATCTGAAAAACACCTACAGCAAATGAATTGAAATCATTTGCAGTTCTGGGAGGCCTTCCCTGACAGCAGTGAGCCAGACTCCACTCTGCTGGGACAAAGGAGCTGGTTGGCAACATGTCCCTCTCCTGCCCTGTAGTATAAACTAATGTTAGTAAATAGCACAGTGACAATATAAGCTGCCTAACCTGCTTACAACCTCCTCCCCTCCGCATTCTGCTGATACTGCTTTTCTTGGGCAAGAGAGCCTAAGAACCATCACAGGGGGCGCCTTCCCCAGAAGACCAGTGCAAATCCCTGAACACATTATGTCTACTGACAATAGAGTTCCTCAAAGCTTCAGTTCTAGTGGAAATACCATCAGGTCTCTTCTAACAAGCAGACCAGAGCACACCTAGGTAAAACTTGCTACGTTCTGGCCAAGGCCCAAACACAATCCACTGCAGACAAGGAGGAACTCTGTCGAAGGTTGTCCTGAGCAATAGAGAAGCCATAACAGAGCAGCAGAGTGCATGTGACATACACGAGACACTTCTTGAAGCACCAGGCCCTGGACATTATATGACCTCTTCATCATAAAGCCATTACTCTCAGGAGTAGTAAACTTAACAGCCTTTCCTAACATACAGAAGAAACCTAGACAAAATGTAAATAGGGAAGGATTCATCCTGAAAGAAAGAATAAGTATAGGTCACAGCCAGGAAATCTAATTGAAACAGATATAAGTAGTATGCCTGATTCAGAATTTAAAGCAACAATCATAAAGATACTAGCTGGTTTGAGAAAGTCAGAGATGGCATCAGGGATTCTCTTACTGCAGCATTAAAAGAGCATAAAACCAAGATTTTAAAGTGACTACATGTAATGACCACAAGGGTGGAAGAAGCAGAACAAATAAGTGATATATAAAATGGAATATGGAAAATAGTGAAACCGTTTAAAAGAGGGAAACAAAAATCTTGGATCATGAAACTAGATTTATTGAACTCAGTGATTCAGTGAAACAAAATAATATTCATATCATAGGAGTCACAGAAGAAGGAAAGAGAGAAAAGGGGATAGAAGATTAATAATTAAAAGAATTTATAGCTGAAAACTTCCTTAATCTGGGAAAGGAAACAGACATTGAAATCCAGGAAGCACAGAGAAGTCCTATCAAAATCAACAAAACCAGGCCACCAAAAATACTGTAGTTAAATTTGCACAATATAGAGATAATGAAAAAAAAACAACAACAACACCCTAAAAGCAGGAAGACAAAAGAAGTCCCTAACATACAAGGGAATACAAATAAGGTTGGAAGCAGATCTTTCCACAGAAAGTTGGCAGGCCAGAAGACAGTGGCATGATATATTCAACATGCTGATTGGGAAAAATATGCTGTCAAGAGTATTCTATCCAGCAAGGCTATCATTCAGAATAGGAGAGATAATGTGTTTCCAGACAAATAAAAACTAAAGGAGTTCATGTCCACTAAACCAACCCTGCAAGACATATTAAAGGGGAATCTTTAACTACAGACAGAGCACTGATATCCAAGATCTATAAAGAACTACTCAAATTCAACACTCAAAAAAACAGATAGTCATGTCAATAAATGGGCAGAAGGCATGAACAGACACTTCTCCAATGAAGACATACAAATGGCTATCAGACACATGAAAAGATGTTCATCATTATTAGCCATCAGGTAGATACAAATCAAAACCACATTGAGATACCACCTTACACCAGGTAGAAGGACAAAAAGAAACAGGGCAGGAAACAACAAATTTTGGAGAGGATGTGGAGAAAGGGAACCCTTCTCCACTGTTGGTGGGAATGCAAGTTGGTGCAGCCACTTTGGAAAATAGTGTGGAAATTCCTCAAAAAATTAAAAATAGAACCATCCTATGACCTGGCAATTGCACTACTGGGCATTTACCCCAAAGATACAGATGTCGTGAAAAGAAGAGCCATCTGTATCCCAATGTTCATAGCAGCAATGGCCACAATAGCCAAACTGTGGGAAGAGCCAAGATGCCCTTCAAAAGATGAATGGATAAAGAAGATGTGGTCCATATATACAATGGGATATTACTCAGCTATCAGAAAGGACGAATACCCAACTTTTGCGTCAACGTGGGTGGGACTGGAGGACTGAGTGAAATAAGTCAAGCAGAGAAAGTCAATTATCATATGGCTTCACATACTTGTGGAACATAAGGAATAACATGGAGGACATTAGGAGAAGGAAAGGAAAAGTGAAGGGGGAAATCAGAGGGGGAGATGAACTATGAGAGACTATGGACTCTGGGAAACAAACTGAGGGCTTCAGAGGGGAGAAGGGTATGGGGATGGGTGAGCCTGGTGGTAGGTATTAAGGAGGGCATGTATTGCACGGAACAGTGGGTGTTAAACAATGAATCTTGGAACACTACATCAAAAACTAATGATGTATTGTATAGTGACTAACATAACACAGTAAAAAAAAAGGGAGTCTTTGGTAAAATGACTAGAAAAGAACAGAGACAACCTCTAGAAGGCAATAAGATGGTACTAAATTCATATCTATAAATAATTACTCTGAATGTAAAGGGACTAAATGCTCCAATCAAAAGCCATAAGGTATCAGAATGGATAAAAAAAAAAGACCCATCTATATGCTGTCCAAAAGAGACTCATTTTAAATACCTGCAGATTAAAAGTGAGGATGTGGAGAAACATTTGTCATGCAAATGGATGTCAAAAGAAAGCCAGAGGAGCAATACTTATATCAGACAAACTAGATTTTAATTCAAAAACTAATAAGAGGCAAGGAAGCACATTATATCAACAAAGGGTCTGCCCAACAAGGAGATATAATAATTATATAACTATTTATGCCCTCAACATGGGAGCACCCAAGTATGTAAAACAATAACAAACATAAAGAAACCCAATCATAATGATACAATAATAGTAGGGAACTTTAATACCTCATGCTCATCAAGGAACAGATCATCTAAGCAGAACACCAAAAAAGATAGAATGGCTTTGAATGATACACTGGACCGGGTGGACTTAACAGATACATTCAGAACATTTCATCCTAAAGCAGTAGAATACACATTCCTTTCAAGTGCCTATGGGGAATTCACCAGAATGGATCACATACTAGGTCACCAATGGGGCCTCAACAAGTACAAAAATACTGAGATCATACCATGCATATTTTCTGATCACAACACTTAGGAAACCTGAAGTTAAACACACACACACAAAATTGGAAAGACCATAAATACATGGAGGTTAAATAATATGCTACTAAACATGGAATTTGTCAAACAGGAAAGTAAAGAAGAAATTTTAAAAAGTGCATGGAAACAAATGAGAATGAAAATAGCACTATCCAAAACCTGTGGGATACATCAAAAGTGATCATAAGAGGGAAGTATGTAGCAATACAGGCCTACCTCAAGAAAAATCTCCAATACACCAACCTAACCTTACATCTAAAAGAGCTAGAAAAAGAATAACAAATGAAGCCTAAAGCCAGCAGAAGGCAAATCATAGAGACAATATAAATATTACAGAAAAAAACAAACAGTATAACAGATCAATTAAACCAGAAGTTAGCTCTTTGGAAAAACTGATAAAAATGACAAAACCCTATGTAGACTTATTAAGAAGAAAAGAGAAAGGACCCAAACAAGTAAAATCATGAATGACAGAAGAGAGATCACGACCAACATCACAGAAATATAGACATGTATAAGAGAATATTATGAAAAATTGTGTGCCAGTAATTTGACCAGCCTCAATGAAATAGGCAAATTCCTAGAAACATATAAACTACCAACACTGCAACAGGAAGAAATAGAAAACTTGAAAAGACCAATAACCAGAAAATAAACTATTAATCAAAAATCTCCCAAAAGACAAAAGTCCAGGGTCAGATGGCTTCTGAGAAGAATTCTACCAAACATTTAAAGAAGAGTTTATACCTATTCTTCTCTCAGTATTCCAAAAAACAGAAATGAAAGGAAAACTTTCAAACTGAATCTATGAGGCCAGCATTACCTTGACTCCAAAACCAGACAGACCCAACTAAAAAAGGGAACTACAGACCAATATCTCTGGTGAGCATGGATGCGAAAATTGTCAACAAAATACTAGCAAACTGAATTCAGCAGTCCATTAAAAGAATCATTTACCACCACCAGGTGGGATTTATTTCTGGGGTGCAGAGATACTTTAGTATTCACAAATTAATATGACACGCCACATTAGTAAAAGAAAGGATAAGAACCATACGATCCTCTCAATAGATGCAGAAAAAGCATCTACTAAGTACAGCCTACATTCATGATAAAATCCTCAACAAAATAGGGATAGAGGGAACAAACCTCAACATCATGAAGGCCATATAAGAAAGAATTACAGCTAATATTATCTTCAATGGGAAAAGCAGAACTTTTCCTCTACGGCCTGGAACAAAATAGGGATGTCCACTCTCACCACTGTAATTGCTAGAACTGATAGACGAATATAGAAAAGTCACAGGACACAAAATCAGTGTGTAGAAATAGGTGGCATTTCTATACAACAATAATGAAGCAGAAGGAATAGAAATCAAAGAATTGCTCCCATTTTCAATTGCACACACACACACAAACAAAACTATAAGATAGCCTGTAATAAACCTAACTAAAGAGGTAAAAGATCTGTACTCCCAGAAGTATAAAACACTTACAAAACTAGTTGAAGAAAAGACAAGAAATGGAAATGCATTCTATGCCCATGGATTGGAAAAACAAATATTGTTAAATATCTGGACTACTCAAAGTAATCTACACATTTAATGCAGTCCAAAATAGTTAAAATAACAATAGCATTTTTCACAGAGCTCGAGAAAACAATCCAAAAATTTGTATGGAACCACAAGAATTCAAGTTGTACTACAAAGCTGTAGTGATCAAGAGAGTATGGTCCTGGAAAAAAAAAAACAAAACAACAGACACATAGATCAATGGAATTGAATAGAAAACCCAGAAATTCACCCACAAATATATGGTCAACTAATCTTCCACAAAGAAGGAAAGCATATCCAATGGAAAAAGGGCAATGTCTTCAGCAAATGGTGTTGGCAAAAGTGGACAACAACATGCAAAAGAATGAAACTGGACCACTTTCTTACACCATTCAGAAAAAGAAATTCAAAATGCATTAAAAACCTGAAATGTGAGACCTGAAATCATCAAAATACTTGAAAGAATATAGGTAGTAGCCTCTTGACATTGGCCATAGCAACTTCTTACCAGAAGTTGCTGAACTAGTTGCTTACTAGAAGTTGTTTCCTGAAGCAAGGGGAACAAAAGCAAAAATAAACTATTGGGATTTCATCAAGATAAAAATTTCTGTACGGCAAAGGAAACAACAAAACTAAAAGCCGTCTTCAAAATGGGATAAGATATTTGCAAATAACATGACTGATGAAGGGGTCTTTTCTAAAATCTATAAAGAACTTAAAAAAACTTAACACCCCCAAAATAAACAATCCAGTTAAAAAGTGAGAAGTCATGAATAGACATTTTTCTAAAGAAGACATACAGATGCCTAACACACGAGAAGATGTCATCATCACTCATCATTATGAAAATACAAATCAGAACTACAATGTGATATCACCATTCTCACACCTGTCAATGGCTAAAATTAGGAACACAGGAAACAACAGGCTTTGGTGAGGGTATGGAAAAAAAGTAACCTCTTACCCTGTTGGTGAGAATGCAAACTGGTGCACCACTCTTTCTTTTTATTTATTTAAATTCAACTAGCCAACATATAGTACATCATTAGTTTTTGGTGTAGTGCTCAATTAATTGTGTATAAAACCTAGTGCTCATCACTCTTGAAAGCACTATGGAAGTTCCTAAAAAAGTTAAAAGTAGAACTACCCTAATCCAGCAATTGCAGCCCTAGGTATTTCCACAAAGGATATAACAATACTGATTTGAAGAAATACATACACCCCAATGTTTATAGCAACATTATTAACAATAACCAAATTATGGAGAGAGCCCAAATTTCCATTGACTAATAAATGGATAAAGAAGATGTGGTATATATATAAAGTGGAATGTTACTGAGCTATAAAAAAAAAGAATGAAATCTTGCCTTTTGTGATGACATGCATGGAGATAGGGAGTATTATAAGTGAAATAAATCAGAGAAAGACAAATACTATATGTGATATCTGGTAGTGGGAGAGCTAGAATTAGAACCCCTATTCTTTTTTAAAAAATATTTATTGTGTTATGTTAGTCACCATACAATGCATCATTAGTTTTTGCTGTAGTGTTTCAAAATTCATTGTGTACATATAACACTCAGTGCTCAGTGCTATACATGCCTTCCTTAGTTACAGCACCAGGCTCACCTATCACCCACCCCTCCCCTCTAAAACCCTTAGATTGCTTCTCAGAGTCCACAGTCTCTCATAGTTCATCACCATCTCTGATTTCCCCCAATTCACTTTTCCTTTCCTTCTCCTAATGTCCTCCTTGTTATTCCTTATGCTCCACAAGTAAGTGAAACCATATGATAATTGACTTTCTCTGCTTGACTTATTTCACTCAGCATAATCTCCTCCAGTCTCGTCCATGTTGATACAAAAGTTGGGTATTCATCCTTTTTGATGAAGGTGTAATATTCCATCGTATATATGGACCATATCTTCTTTATCCATTCGTCTCTTTTTATTTATTTATTTATTTGGCAGACAGAGATCAGAAGTAGGCAGAAAGGCAGGCAGAGAGAGAGGAGGAAGCAGGCTACCTGCTGAGCAGAGAGCCCGATGCGGGGCTCGATCCCAGGACCCTGGGATCATGACCTGAGCTGAAGACAGAGGCTTTAACCCACTGAGCCACCCAGGTGCCCCAATCCATTCATCTCTTGAAGGGCATCTTGGCTCTTTCCACAGTTTGGCAATTGTGGCCATTGCTGCCATGAACATTGGGGTACATATGGTCCTTCTTTTCACTACATCTGTATCTTTGGGGTCAATAACCAGTAGTGCAATTGCAGGGTCATAAGGTTTCTCTATTTTTAATTTCTCAAGGAATCTCCACACTGTTTTCCAAAGTGGCTGCACCAACTTGCATTCCCACCAACAGTGGAAGAGGGTTCCCTTTCTCCACATCCTCTCCAACACTTGTTGTTTACTGTCTTGTTAATTTTGGCCATTCTGACTGGTGTGAGGTATCTCACTGTGGTTTTGATTTGTATTTCCCTGATGCTGAGTGATGTTGAACACTTTTTCATGTGTCTGTTGGCCATCTGGATGTCTTCTTTGCTGAAATGTCTGTTCATGTCCTCTGCCCACTTCTTGATTGAATTATTTGTTCTTTGGGTGTTGACTTTGATAAGCTCTTTATAAATTTTGAATATTAGACCTTTATCTGATATGTCATTTGCAAATATCTACTCCCATTCTGTCAGATGTATTTTGGTTTTGTTGACTATTTCCTTTGCTGTGTGCAAAAGCTTTTGATCTTGATGGAGTCCCAAGAGTTCATTTTTGCTCTTGCTTCCCTTGCATTTGGCGATGTGTCTAGGAAGAAGTTGCTGTGGCTAAGGTCAAAGAGGTTGCTGCCTGTGTTCTCCTCAAGGATTTTGATGGATTCCTCTCTCACATTGAAGTTTTTCATCCATTTTGAGTCTATTTTTGTGTGTGGTGTTAGGAAATGGTCCAGTTTCATTCTTCTGCCTGAGGCTGTCCAATTTCCCAGCACCATTTATTGAAGAGACTGTCTTTTTCCTAGTGGGTATTTCTTCCTGCTTTGTCAAAGATTATTTGACCATAGAGTTGTGGGTCCATATCTAGCCTCTCTACGCTGTTTCACTGGTCCAGGTGTCTGTTTTTTGCCGGTACCACACTGTCTTGGTGATCACAGCTTTGTAGTAAAGCTTTAAATCAGGTAAGATGATGCCCCCAGTTTTGTTTTTCTTTTTTAACATTTCCTTAGCAATTCGGGGTCTCTTCTGAATCCATACACATTTTAGGATTGTTTATTCCAGCTCTTTGAAAAATGCCAGTGGAATTTTGATAGGGATGGCATTGAAAGTATAGATTGCTCTGGGCAGCATAGATATTTTAACAATATTTTTTCTTCTAATCCTTGAGCATGGAATGCTTTTCCATATTTTTGTGTCTTCCTCAGTTTCTTTCATGAATATTCTGTAGTTCCTCGAGTATAGATCCTTTACCTCTTTGGTTAGGTTTATTCCCAGGTATCTTATGGTTCTTGGTACTATTGTAAATGGAATCAATTCTCTAATTTCTCTTTCTGTATTTTCATTGTTAGTGTATAAGAAAGCAACTGATCTCTGTGCACTGATTTTGTATCCTGCCACATCACTGAATTGCTGTATGATTTCTAGTAGTTTGGGGGTGGAGTCTTTTGGGTTTTCCATATAAAGTATCATGTCATCTGCGAAGAGAGAGATTTTGACTTCTTCATTGCCAATTTGGATACCTTTTATTTCTCTTCATTTTCTGATTGCCATTGCTAGGACTTCTAATACTATGTTGAACAAGAGTGGTGAGAGTGGGCATCCTTGTCGTGTTCCTGATGTCAAAGGGAAGTTTGTCAGCTTTTCCCCATTGAGAATGATATACGCTGTGGGTTTTTCTTAGATATATTTTATGAAGTTGAGGAATGTTCCCTCTATCCCTGTACTTTTAAGAGTTTTAATCAGGAATGGATGCTGTATTTTGTCAAATGGTTTTCAAAGATTTGGGTTTATTGGGGCCTATTCTCATGATGAAAGCAGAAGTCCTCAGTGGGTAAGCAGAGAAATGTGAGCCCTTTTAAAGTTTCTAAACTTTCACACAGTTACTTTGTCATAAATTCCATTGACCGGAACAAGCTATATGGCCTAACATCAGTACAGCAGTACAATAATGTGTGCCTCTAGGGGGAGGACAGCAAAGTCACATGATGAAGTAGAATGACACAGGGAAGGGGTGAGATTTGGGAACAATAATTCAATCTACCATGACCAAGCTGAGAGTTAGTGGCAATAGAGTCAGAAAGTGAGAGTAAGAAAATATCTTTTGATAGATATAAAGAGATGTAGTAAGAAGAGCCTTGAGGTCAGAATATTTCGGTTTGAGTACTAACCTTGACCCTATTTGGTAGGACTTTGGCGAAGTCATTTTCTCTTTTGATATTTCAACATTGAGAGTTTATGAGGCCTCCTCATTAAATATTTCATTTTCAATATAAATTGCTAAAACAAAAGGGGTGAAGTATTTAGCCTGATTTAAAATAGCTAGGTGGAAGCAGAGCCATGGCTAAAACCTAGGGTTCTATTTTATTCCCATGTATTCATCACTACAGAAAAGGAAATAATTGGGGGTGGTGTGAAGAGAGTTTTCAGCCCTCCTCCTTTCCTCATGAAATTGAAGTTGTTTTACTGTGATTCCATTTCCCACCGTGCAGTGCTCACCTCTTTTCCATTTCTTCCAAGGACTGAACAAGAGGAAGTAGTCCACATATCATAATGGGAGGGATTGAAGTTCAAGCTGAGATAGTTACTTCCTGAAGGGAATGGTATTTAAATGCTGTATGTTAGGGAAAGTGTTAACATTGCTTTCCTCAAAGAACTTTCAGAAAGGCATCTGCTGCTATATGATGTGTTAAGTGGAGTTATTGTCAAAGTAGCAAAGTGGGCTAGATATGATTTATGACTTCTTGTAATTTTGTGGTACTACAACTCTGTATGTATAGTTGTTTATTTGTTAAACATTTATATCATGCTTCTTTTGTGCCAGATACTCTTCTAAATGCTCTACAGATACTACTTAATTCTCAAAACTAGCCTATAAGATCGAGACACTTATTTATTCCTCTTTTGCAACAATATACATGGGCCCAGATGGTATAATGCTAAGTAAAATAAGTCAATCAGAGAAAGATAAATACCATATGATTTCATTCATATGTAGAATTTTAAAAACAAAGGAAATGAACAAATTAACAAAGGAAGGCAAACAAGAAAAGAGACTCTTTTTTTTTTTTTATTTCTTTTCAGCGTAACAGAGTTCATAGTTTTACACCACACCCAGTGCTCCATGCAATGCGTGCCCTCCACAATACCCACCACCTGGCTCCCCCACCCTCCCACCCCCCGCCCCTTCAAAACCCTCAGGTTGTTTTTCAGAGTCTATAGTCTCTCATAGTTCATCTCCCCCCCTAATTTCCCTCA
>PISX010025460.1:0-26131 GCA_004024625.1 Mellivora capensis | reverse complement strand
ACACTATGGAGTATTATGCCTCCATCAGAAAGGATGAATACCCAACTTTTGTAGCAACATGGACGGGACTGGAAGAGATTATGCTGAGTGAAATAAGTCAAGCAGAGAGAGTCAATTATCATATGGTTTCACTTATTTGTGGAGCATAACAAATAACACGGAGGATATGGGGATATGGAGAGGAGAAGGGAGTTGAGGGAAATTGGAAGGGGAGGTGAACCACGAGAGACTATGGACTCTGAAAAACAACCTGAGGGGTTTTGAAGGGGCAGGGGGTGGGAGGTTAGGGGAGCCTGTTGGTGGGTCTTAGGGAGGGCACGTATTGCATAGAGCACTGGGTGTGCAAAAACAATGAATACTGTTATGCTGAAAAGAAATAAAAATAAATTAATTTTAAAAAAAGAAAGCAAATACAAAAAGCAATTGTGAGCAACAAAATCAGAGAATAGAAAATTTTGTCAGAGAGCATCTCAGGCAATAAGAGTAAGTATTATTTCATAAAACTTGTGTTTTGGTTTTATACATTTATGGTTCACATATTTACATTATTTGAGTTACAAATTTTTTAAAAAGAACCAACTTAAGGCAAAGAAACTGGAAGACATGGGAGACCAAATGGGAGGGTTAAAAACAAAGATCTAAAATACTAGAAAACAATATCAGGGAAGATAAGGGGGAGCAAATCAGTGTTAAAAGCTCTAAAGTCAGGGGCGCCTGGGTGGCTCAGTGGGTTAAAGCCTCTGTCTTCGGCTCGGGTCATGATCTCAGGGTCCTGAGATCGAGCCCCGCATCGGGCTCTCTGCTTGGTGGGGAGCCTCCTCTCTGCCTGCCTCTCTGCCTACTTGTGATCTCTGTTTCTGTCGAATAAATAAATAAAATCTTAAAAAAAAAAAAAGGCTCTAAAGTCAGGGTGCATGGGTGGGTCAGTCGTTAAGCATCTGCCTTTGGGCTCTCAGGGTCCTGGGATCAAGCCCTGCATCTGGCTCCCTGTTCGGCAAGAAGACTGCTTCTCCCTCTCCCACTCCCCCTGGCTGTGTTCCCTTTCTCGCTCGCTCTCTCTATCAAATAAACAAATTCCTTAAAAAAAAAAAAAAAAAAAGCTCTAAAGTCCTTATATTGTTTAAGAGGTAAATATATTTGTCTTAAATTTTAATTCAATTATGAATGTTCAACATTCAAAAATACTCACTAAGAGATTAAAAATAGAATGTGTAATTTCTGAACCAATAGAGAGGAAAGAGAGAATATAGAAAACTCAATCCAACAGAAGGAAAAAAGAAGCTCAAAAAGTAAAGAAAAAAATACATAGTAAATAAGCACAAAATAAGATTATAGAAATAAGCACAAATATATCAGTAATCACAATATCCATACTTACATTTGATGATGAAGACACACAAATTATTTTTAAAAATGAAATCTAGTTAACATGCTCAACACAATTACAACAACATAATCACTCAGCTTGAAAATAAAGGAATATCTAACTTACAGAAAATACAGGAGAGAGTAAAATATGTTAAATGACCCCATAAAGATTCAATTAGCAAAATCTAGACTCTGAAAAACATTTTCAGAACAAACATCTATGTTTCTTCAACAAATAAACTGCAAGGGGAAAAAGAGAGGTACCAAGAAGTTAAAACAAACTTATAAGCCATCAAACTACTGCCATGTACGGACCTCCTTTGGACTTCAATAGAATGAGAAAATAAGCTATTTTTACAAATGAGATAGCTGACAACACAGAAACACTGATTAGATGCATGACAATATTAAATTTTTTAAAAGGAGTAATAATATTATATCTGTTTTAAAAAAAGAAAACCTTATCTTTTAAACATATTTGTAAAATATGTTTATATGTTAAAAAATTTATAGGTAGATAATAGGCTGTCTGGAATTTGCTTCAAAATCATCTTGGAAAAGGTGGGAAGAGTAGATGGGTGTATAGATAAAAGAGGACTGGCCATGAGTTGATAATTGTTAAAGGTTGGTTATAGGGTACATGAAGGTTAATTTTACTATTGTCTTCTATTGAAATTTTCCATGATAAATTTTTTTAAAATAAAATGTATCCAAAAAGATACACTCTGCTTGGAAAACCAAGCAGAGAAATACTAATATTAGACAAAACTGAATGAGTATAAAAACATTATTGGAGGGGCACCTGAGTGGCTCAGTGGGTTGAGGCTTCTGCCTTCGGCTCGGGTCATGGTCTCAGGGTCCTGGGATCAAGCCCCGCATCAGGCTCTCTGCTCAGCAGGGAGCCTGCTTCCTCCTCTCTCTCTGCCTGCCTCTCTGCCTGCTTGTGATCTCTGTCTGTCAAATAAATAAATAAAATCTTTAAAACAACAACAACAACAAATTATTGGAGATAATGAGGGTCATTAATGAGAAAAGGGTCAAAATTCAACAAAAAATATATCAATCATAAACAAAATCATTTTGTAACATAGCCTCTACTATATAATGCAATATTTAACAGAATCGCAAGAAGAAATTCCACAATCACTATGGGCAATTTTTAATGCACCCTTTGAGCAATGAACAGATCAAGAAGAATAAAATACCAGAAACATAGAAAATGTGGACAATTTAAAAGCCTGATTAAACATATATATGTATACATAGACAATTTAAAGCTTGACTGAACATACATACACACACACATATGCATGCATACATACACACATACAGACTATATAAAGCAACAGAAAATTCATATTCAAGTAAACATTTACAAAAACTATACATCCCAGGCCACAAAGGAAGTTTTTGTTTTTAAGATTTTATTTCTTTGGCAGAGACAAACGCAGTGAGAGAGGGAACACAAGCAGGGGGAGTGGGAGAGGGAGAAGCAGGCTTCCTGCTGAGCAGGGAGCCCATGCGATACAAGGCTGGATTCCAGGACCCTGGGATCATGACCTGAGCCAAAGGCAGATGCTTAACAACTTAGCCACCCAGGCACCCCCACAAAGGAAATTTTAACAAACAAATAAAAGTTGCTATTATCATACACTCATCTAATCAAAATGCAACGAACATGAGAGTAAGTTAAAAATATAGTCGAAACCGCATAAATTAAGTTAAAAATCCCTTTCATGAGCGAAAGAAGACATCTTAATACAAATTACAAACTAGATCAAAACAACACCAAAACATGGTGCATATTAACACTCTTGTCTGTGTCCCTGCAGGAACATGTTTAGCTTCAAATACATATATTAGAGAAAAAGAATGAAGTTAGGAAAAAGTCAACAGTTTAAGCCCTCAAAAACCGAAGAAATAATAGAGCTTAAGGGGTAGAAATTTATGAAAAAGAAAATTAAATGACAGATTCAAACCAAAGTCTGTTTAAAAAAAAAAATAGAAAACTGCATTAAGTTGCTGACAAGACTGAATTACAGAGAATGCAGAGATAAACAACTATAGACACAGTAGAAATTTTTTTAAGTAACTACCCTAATTTCATTCTTTCAGTAAGAAATGCAAACATATACTATTTCACCACTGCCTGGCCATTTAACCAGAGCCTCAAATTCCAGTTCTGCAGTTGATGAGGGGCAAAGAGCAACCTCAGCACCAAGCTCTGTGCAGCCCTCAGCAAGTGTGTGGCGGGCAGTGCCCCACTCTAGGAGGCTGGGCATTGGCTTCTGGGGTGGGAGCCAATCACATTATCACAAGAATAATCCTAATCTAACAAGGGACTGCAGGCTTCAGCTCAGGAATGAAAACTATTCCTAGCTCTGTAGCTCTCATAGGCCAATGCTTTTTCTTTCAAAGCAAGACTTCAGTCCCCTCTACCAACACTCCCCCCCCATTCCCCCACCCTCCACCCCGGCCTGTAACACACACACACCTTCAGAAATGCCAATGGCTTTTGAAGCCAATGTTTTCTCAGATTCAGGACTAGAAGACAATTCAAGGTGATCTTCAGGTTCGACCTACAGAAAAACACACACAATGAAATAACTTAAAAATTCTGTAGTTTGATAATTTCACAATATTGTTAAATAATCTTTTAAATATTAGGGTAACAATGAAAGAAGTGGGACTAAATCCAGTAAGAGCTAAATGTGGAGATGGATGAAGAGAAGGAAATTTTAACTTATTTGTAATCTAAGTGATTTAATCTTTTTAGGCATCTTAAGGAAAACATCATATAAATTTAGATTGGGAAGGAACATTAGCTACCATTTAGACAAAACCTTTCATTTTATAAGTGAGAGAACAGGACCCAGAGAAATTCAGTGACTTTCTTAGCAGCAGAACATGGATTTGAACTGAGGTCTTCAAAGCCCCTAGTCAGTGCTTGTCCACAATTTTCCCTCTGTTTCTTCCAGGTTTAAAGTCTGTTCTCTTAATTAAAATAAATAAGTCAAAATCTTTGTATTTATGTGTGCATTATAATAGGATGAGAACATCGTAAAACAATTTCCCAAAATCTTTCGTTTAAATCAGTGTTAGTTCCTTCAAAGTAGTCACCTAAGCAGACCAAATACTTATAGAGTTTGATCAACCTTCCTTTGAGAACTTTTCCTTTGAAATTGTCTCCTAGGCTTGCATACTATTATTAAAAACTGTTCAGGTGATAAGTCTTTATTATATAAATGGGATCTTCTTATTCTCAGAATCTAAAACAAAGAGAGCAAAGATAACCATTAAATAAGCATGTATTGAATGCCTGCCATGTTACCAAGCAAAAGGCACAGTCCCTATCTTCCAGTATTAAAAGGCTTGGGCTGAGAGGGGAGCTGTAACAGAACTTTTAGGAACTTTTTCAAAATGTATGTGTGTGATCTACACATTCCCCGCTGCCAAGCCACTGGCTCCTCCTCTGTCCCCAGCCTACTGCCCCAGATTCAGCAGGGCTGGCGTGTATATTTTTGAAAAAGATCACAACATGCACAGCTGTCCTTTTATCTAATGGATACAGATGTGTGGAAATTCCTTTTTTTTATTACGTTATATTAGTCACCATATAGTACATCATTAATTTTTGATGTAGTGTTCCATGATTTACACCCAGTGCTCCATGCAATACATGCCCTACTTAATATTCATCACCAGGCTCACCCATCCCTCTAACCTCCCACCTTCTAAAACCCTAAGTTTGTTTCCCAGAGCCTATAGTCTCTAATGGTTCATCTCCCCCTCCAATTATCCCTTCATTTTTCCCTTCCTTCTCCTAATGTCCTCCATGCTATTCTTTATATTCCACAAAGAAGGGGAATATAAAGAATTCTCTGCTTGACTTATTGCACCTAGACTATTCTCCTCCAGTCCCATCCATGTTGATGCAAAAGTTGGGTATTCATCCTTTCTGATGACTGAGTAATATTCCACTGTATATATAGACCACATATTCTTTTTTTTTTTTTTTTTAAAGATTTTACTTATTTATTTGAGAGAGAGGCAGTGAGAGAGCATGAGCGAGGAGAAGGTCAGAGGGAGAAGCAGACTCCCCGTGGAGCTGGGAGCCTGATGCGGGACTCGATCCCGGGTCTCCGGGATCATGACCTGAGCCAAAGGCAGTCGTCCAACCAACTGAGCCACCCAGGCGTCCCGGACCACATATTCTTTATCCATTGATCTGTTGAAGGGCATCTCAGCTCTTCCCACAGTCTGACTATTATGGACATTGCTGCTATAAACACTGGGGTGCATATGGCCCTTCTTTTCACTACATCTGTATCCTTGGGGTAAATACTCAGTAGTGCAATTGCTGGGTCATAGGGTAGCCCTATTTTTAATTTTATGAAGAAGCTGCACAATGTTTTCCAAAATGGCTGTACCAACGTGCATTCCCACTAACAGTGTAAGAGAGTTCCCCTTTCTCCAGAGCCTCTCCAATATTTGCTGTTTCTTATCGATTTTTGGCATTCTAATGTGTGTAAGGTTGTATCTCAATGGTTTCGATTTGAATTTCCACGATGGCTAATGATGATGAACATTTTTTCATGTGTCTGTTAGCCATTTGCATGTCTTCTATGAGGAAGTGTCTGTTCATGTCTTTTGCCCATTTTTTGACTTAATTCTTTTTTGGGTGTTGAGTTTTTGAGGTGTTCTAGTTAGATCTTGGATATCAGCCCTTTGTCTATAGTGTTATTTGCAAATATCTTCTTCCATTCTGTGGGTTGCCTCTTTGTTTTGTTGACTGTTTCCTTTGCTGTGCAGAAGCTTTTTATCTTGATGAAGTCCCAAAAGTTCATTTTCGCTTTTGTTTCCCTTGCCTTTCAGGACATGCCTTGAAAGAAGTTGCTGTGGCTGACGTCGAAGAGGTTACTGCCTGTGTTCTCCTCCAGGATTATGATGGATTCCTGTCTCATATTAAGGTCTTTCACCCATTTTGAGTTTATCTTTGTTTATGGTGTGAGAGAATGGTTGAGTTTCATTCTTCTGCATAGAGCTGTCCAATTTTCCCAGTGCCATTTATTGAAGATACTTTTTTCCATTGGATATTTTTTCCTGCTTTGTCAAAGATTACTTGACCATAGAGTTGCAGGTCCATATCTGGGCTCTCTACTCTGTTACACTAGTCTATGTGCCTATTTTTGTGCCAGTACCATGATGTCTTGGTAATCATAGCTTTGTAATAGAGCTCGAAATCAGGCAACATGATGCTCCCGCTTTTTCTTTTTCAACATTTCCTTCACGATTTGGGGTCTTTTCTGGTTCCATACAAATTTTACAATTATTTGTTCCAGCACTTTGAAAAATGCCATTGGAATTTTTATTGGGGTGGCGTTGAAAGTATAGATTGCTCTGGGCACCATAGACATTATAGCAATGTTTATTCGTCTGATCCATGAGCATGAAAATTCTTTCCATCTTTTCATGTCTTCTTCAATTTCTTTCACTAGTTTCTAGAGTATAGATCCTTTACCTCTTTGCTTAGGTTTATTCCAAGGTATCTTGTGGTTTTGGGTGCTATTGTAAATGGAACTGATTCTCTAATTTCTCATTCTACACTTACATTGCTAATGGATAAGAAGGCAACTGATTTCTGTGCATTGATTTTGTATCCTGCCACAGTACTGAATTGCTGTTCTAATAATTTGGGGGTAGAGTCTTTGGGTTTTCCACATAAAGTGTCAAGTCATCTGCGAAGAGAGAAAGTTTGATGTCTTCTTTGCCAATCTGAATAGCTTTTATTTCTTTTTGTTGTCTGATTGCTGTTGTTAGGACTTCCAGTACTATGTTAAACAACAGTGGTGAGAGTGGGCATCCTTGTTGTGTTCCAGATCTTAAGGGAAAGGCTCTCAGCTTTTCCCCATTGAGAATGATATTCACTGTGGGTTTTTCATAAATGGATTTTATGAAATTGAGTAATGTTCCCCCATCCTTATACTCTGAAGAGCTTGTTTTTAAATTTATTTTTATTTCTTTTCAGCGTAACAGTGTTCATTGTTTTTGCACCACACCCACTGCTCCATGCAATACGTGCCCTCCCTAAAACCCACCACCAATCAGAAAGGATGCTATATTTTGTCAAATGCTTTTTCTGCATCAATTTAGAGGAACATATGGTTCTTCCTATTCTCTTATTAATGTGTTCTATCACATTGATTGATTTGCGAATGTTAAACCACCCTTGCATCCCAGGGATAAACCCACCTGGTCATGGTGGACAATCCTTTTAATGTAGTGCAGGATCCTATTAGCTAGGACCATCCATATTCATCAGGGATATTGGTCTGAAGTTCTCCTTTTTGATGAGGTCTTTGCCTGGTTTTGGGATCAAGGTAATGTTGGCCTCATAGAAAGAGTCTGAAAGTTTTCCTTCTGTTTCTGTTTTTTGAAACAGCTTCAGGAGAATAGGTATTTTTTCTTTTTTGAATGTTCGGGAGAATTCCCCAGGGAATCCATCAGGTCCTGGACTCTTGTTTTTGGGGAGGTTTTTGATCACTGCTTCAATCTCATTACTAGTTATTGATCTATTCAGGTTATCAATTTCTTTCTGTTTCAGTCTTGGTAGTTTATAGGTTTCCAGGAATGCATCCATTTCTTCGAGGTTGCTTAATTTATTGGCATATAGCTGTTGAAAACAATTTCTGATAATTGTTTCTATTTCCTTGGTATTAGTCATTATCTCTCCCCCATTTATTCATAATTTTATTAATTTGGGTTCTTTCTCTTTTCTTTTGGATGAGTCTGGCCAGTGGTTTAACGACCTTATTAATACTTTCAAAGAATCAGCTTCTAGTTTCTTTGATGTGTTGGTTCTATTGTATTTCTGGTTTCTAATTAATTGATCTCTGCTCTATTCTTGATTATTTCCCTTCTCCCATATGGGTTAGACTTAATTTGTTGTTGATTCTCCAGTTCTTTCAAGGTGTAAAGATAGTTTGTGTATTCAGGATTTTTCTACTTTTTTGAGTGTGGCTTGGATGGCTATGTATTTCACCCTTAGGGGGAAATCCTTTGCCAAATCCAATAGGTTTTGGACCAATGCATTTTCATTCTCATTGGTTTCCATGAATTGTTTAGTTCTTCTCTGATTTCCTGGTTGACTCAAACATTCTTGAGCAGGATGGTCTTCAGCTTCCAAATGTTTAAATTTCTTCCAAACTTTTTCTGGTGATTGAGATCCAGTTTCAAAGCACTGTGGTCTGAGAATATGCAGGGAATAATCTCAGTCTTTTGGTATCAGTTGAGACCTGATTTGTGATCCAGTATGTGCTCTCTTCTGGAAAAAATTCTATGTGCACTTGAGAAGAATGAGTGTTCTGTTGTTTTAGGGTGTAATGTTCTGTATATATTTATGAGATCTACCTGGTCCAAAGTGTCATTCAAAGCTCTTGTTCCTTTGTTGATTTTCTGCTTAGATGATCTATTGTTGAGAGTGGAGTGTTGAGGTTTCCTATTATTAACATATTACTATCAATATGTCTCCTTTATTTTGATTAACATTTGGCTTATATAGTTGACTGCTCCCATGTTGGGGGCATAGATATTTACAATTGTTAGATCTTCTTGTTGGATAGACCCTTTAAGAATGATTTGGTGCAGGACACCTGGGTGGCTCAGTTGGTTAAGCGGCTGCCTTCAGCTCAGGTCATGATCCCAGTGTCCTGGGATCAAATCCCACATCTGGCTCCTTGCTAGGCAGGGAGCCTGCTTCTCCCTCTGCCTCTGCCTACCACTCTGTCTGCCTGTGTTCGCGTGCTCTCTCTCTCTCTCGCTCACAAATAAATAAATAAAATCTTAAAAAAAAAAAAAAAGTATTATTTGGTGCCCTTCTGTACTACTTACTGTTCTGTAGTTAGAACTACAGTCTTTAGCTTAAAATCTAATTTATCTGCTATGAGAATTGCTACCCCAGCTTTCTTTTGTGGTCCATTGGCATGAAAGATGGTTCTCTGTCCTTTCACTTTCAGTCTGGATATATCTTTAGGTTCAAAAAAAGATATGCTGTAGACAGCATATGGATGGGTCTGTCTTTTTATCCATTCTGCAACCCTGTGCCATTTTATGGGAGCATTTAGGCCATTCACGTTGAGAGTGATTACTGAAAGATATGATTTTATTATCATCATCTTGGCCTGTCAAGTCCCTATTTCTATAGATTGTCTCTGTAAGTTTCTGTTCAGTATCACTCTCAGGGTCTTTCTCCTTTTATAGAACACCTCTTACTATATCTTGCAGGACTGGCTTAGTGATTACTTATTCTTTTAGTGTCTGCCAGTCCTGGAAGCTCTTTATCTCTCCATTCATTCAGAGTGACAGCCTTGCTGGATAAAGAATTCCTGGCTGCATGTTCTTCTCATTTAGTACCCTGAATGTTTGCCAGCCCTTTCTGGCTTGCCAGGTGTCTGTGGACAGGTCTGACACTATTCCGATGTTCCTCCTTCAGTACGTAAAGAATCTCTTGCCCCTAACTGCCCTTATGATGGTTTCCTTGGTTCTAAGATTTGGGAGTTTTACTATTACATGCTGTGGAGATGGTCTGTTCTCAGTGATCTTGGGAGGGGACTTCTCTGCCTCTAGGACATGAATGCTTTTTTCCTTCCCCAGATTAGGGAAGTTCTTGGCTATGATTTGCTCAAATATATCTTCTGGTCCTCTCCCTCTCCACCCCCTCAGGGATCCCAATAATCCTGATACTGGAACATTTCATGGCATCATTTATTTCTCTAATTCTGTTTTCATGGATTTTAAGCTGTTTGTTCCAGGCCTCCTCCTGTTCCTTCTTTTCCATCAGTTTGCCTTCTAGATCACTAATTTGTTCTTCTGCCTCGTTTACCCTAGCATTAGAGTATCTAGATTGGATCTCAATGATAGCATTTTTAAGTTCTGGCAGATCAGCTCTCAGTTCTGCTCTTAAGGAATCTATGTTGCCATTAATGGTTTTCTCCATCCCAGCTATTGTCTTCATAACTGTTATCCTGAAGTCTATTTCTGATATCTTGCTTATATCCATATCTATTAGTTCTGTGGCAGAGGTCACAGTCTCTGAATTTTTCCTGTGTTAGGGGTTCCTTCTTTTAAGTCATCCTGTTGACAGGTGGTTGAGGGAATGTACAGAGTCCAAATGATTGACTGCAACCCAAGCAGGATGCACCTTTTTTATAGGGACGTTAGGGTTGTCGGCCTCTTGTTCTTTCAGCCTGTCTTCTGGGGGAGGGGCCTGTCCTACTGTTACTCGGGCAACCCTGTTTGGGCAGAGCTGCCCTGCCTCCTGTAGGGGGAAAATGGGCTCAGTGAAAACTGGTTTTGGGGGGGCTTTTGTTCTCTGGCAGCTTTCCACATCTCTTCTGAAAGTCAGAGTAGAAGTGACCGTATCCATATCTCTATCTCAGAAAAGAGAAATCAGTCTGTTCTTCAGTGAGTTCTACAGGCCACATTGTCTCCATTTTTGTCTGTACTGCTAAAAAAACAGAGTATTCTGGGTTGTGCATCCACAGCAGCTCTCCTAGCCCTTGCTTCCAGGTCCAGGCATGTGCCTGCCTCTTGTGCTTCTAAAACCGCCAGCCGCCCCCAGTTCACACGTGCATCCCTGCAGCTCTAGGTTTCAATTTGGGGGGCTGTCCTAACATCCTTTCACTGCTGCTACCAATCAAAATTCCCCACCTGAGATATTCAGCTTGTAGAGCTCCAGATATATCTTCTTACACCACAGGCTGATTTCATGGGTGTTTAGAATGGTCTGGTAGATATCTAGCTCAGTTCAGAGGATGGGTTGAAACAGGGTCCCCTACTCCTCCACCATCTTTGCATCTCCCCTGTGGAAATTCCATGAGACTCTTTCTTTGCTTTCTCCTGAGTCTCTTAACTACTTCACAATGCTCCTTCTCAAGCTTTGTTGTTGAGTCATCTTTAAAAGTTCGTGCATCCACAGAATTCTGTCCTTTACCCTCTTTTTCTCCTCATTCAGTGTATATTCCTTGGGTGAGTGCCCTGTTATGATTTGAGCTTCCTTGTAAGGACTCTAAAATCTGTACCATCAAACCAACTCTAGCTTCTAACCTCCAGAAGCATATATCCAACTGCTACTAATCTTACACCTCAATTTTAAGATGTTTCTGACCAAAATCACTGTGCCACTCTTCCCCCAAAACACACAGTCTTCTTCTTCCCTAGTTTGGAAAGTGACTCCACCATTCACCCAGGCTCAAAATTTAGATACCACTGTGAAACTATTCTTTTTCACATTTTCAGAGCCAATCACCCTCTGAGTCCTGCTACATCCTTCTCCATCTCCAATCCTAAAGTTCAGGTTATCATTACTTCTTAGCTTGGTATACAGTGGTCCCAAACATCAATCAGTAATTCCAGTATACAGCTAGCTGCATAAGAGTCATTCATGAAGCATATTAATTACACAAATTCCTGGGTCCCACCAAAGAATTACTTAAAACCAGAATCTCAGGGTATGGGCCCACAAGTCTGCATTTCTAACAAGTTCCCAAGATGACTCTAATGAGCAGCCAGTTTAGAACCACTGTGACCCAACCACCTCCCTGTCCTCGGGCTTATCCTCTCCAATCTGCCCTCCACACTGCTGCTGCCAGAGCATCTGATCACACCATTTCACTGCCCAAAATTCCTCAGTGGCTCCCTCCTGCCTATTTATAGTATAGAACAAACTCCTAATCACTTGACATAGCAAATAATACTTTCCATCATCACTTATCTACCCCTACCTACCTTTACTGCCAGATGTCCTAAAGCCCAGTATCATCAGCCTCTACCTCACAATGCTGCATCAGCCTTTCCTTACCTAAGTGGTGAATATCAATTTATTACCAACTCCAGAGTCACCTCTATAAAGGCATCTTAGATGCTATAGCTTCACCGTCCAGCCACAACCTGTCATGTGCACCTGTGATGTTCTCACTGCACCCTGTTCATATGTATTTACTGGTGTATACAACTATCTTCTTTTGTTAGAATCTAAGCTGCTTGAGAGTAATGACTATGTATGTCTTATTTATCTTTCTATTCCCAGAACTTAGCAGAAGCTTAATAAATATTTATTGATGAAAAAACGATCCTTGGAATTCTGGAGCAAGCCAGGATCAAGACATATTTGGCTCTGGATATGCTTAATATACAAGAACATAAGGCCATTTTGAAAGTGATTCCTTGGAATAAGGAGTTCCAAAGATGACTCTAACACTTAACACTCATTTTGAAGTGCTAGACCTAAGTCTGGATTAAAAAAACAAAAAGGACACAATCAAATAAACACCATAATATCATTACTTAATAGTAGTCCCACCTCATGTTTTTTCTGTGTAATTTCACTTAAGTTTAATCTTCACTTTTTAATATGTGCTAAATGTCTGAATTAAAGAAATATTATAAACCTAATAAACGCATCTTTTAAAATATCAGCCAGCTAGCAACCTAGAATATTTGTTAGGTAAGTCAATGGTGGAATTTTTATCTTGCAGAACAATTTGCATTTCCCAATATAAAGCTTTAACACATTCAAGATATTTTTACTGTTTGTTCCTTAATCTTAATTTTATGTAAATTTTACTTCCTAAAAAAAAGTTTGTGCAAAATAATTAATTCATGTTTGAGACTTCCTATTTGTCTAACTACCATGATATACCAATACACATAAATAATCTCTTTCTTATACGTATTTTTTAAAGATACAGAAAACATCTAAGGACTACTATTCCCATTGTATAAAATATTTAAAAGAAACTGAGAATTCTAAATATAAAGAAAACAGCATTTTTTATAAAGTTAAAAAAATCCTGCTGAAGAAAATGATACTCAATTATGAGCAGGGTTCATTTAAAACCACATTCTTGTTTTCTAATTCATATATTTCTTTTCCTGGTAGGAAGCACTGGTTCACTTCTTAGAAGTTTAAGGCAGTGGTTGTCAACTGGGGGCTATTTTGCTCCCCACAGAACATTTGGCCATGCCTGAAGACATTTTTTTATTATTACAGCAAAGCTAGCAGATAAAGATTAGGGATATCTTTATCAAATATCCCTGTCAAATAAACAAATAAAATCTTAAAAAAAAAATCCTGGAGTGCACATGACAAGTCTTCCACAACAAAGAATTATCTCATCCAAATATCAATAATGCTGAGGTTGAGAAACCCGAGCTTAAAAAAAAAAATCCCATTATATTGAAAAACCAAATGTCTAAATCACATCAAATTCCAAATCTAATAACTCAGTAACAAACGAATAGCTAAAATAAAGACAGTCTACCTTATCACAATGTCGATCTAGCAGTTTGTATCTGGGGCAATCCTGCTCTATGTTTTCAGCAATGTTCTGTATTGCTAACAGCTGTTCATCAATTTCCTGAAGCTTAGAGGTGAGACGCTCTAGGCGGCAAGCTGCAGACACATCCTGCAGGAGCTCCCACGGCGGGTCATCCTCTGCAGCAGCTGACTTCGAGTTCTGTTCTTTGACTTGAAAATCTGGTATTAGCATATCTAAATATTAATAAAGGTAATCAATATCAGAATTCAGTAGGATTAAGGGAGAAGTAAATGCTGATGATATAATTTTTTCAAGACCGCATTTTAAGTCAAAATAACATTCCCTTCCAAATCTGTTTCAATACACTCAGAAATAACACTTCAGCTTCTCGACTTCAGAGAGCTGTCTGTTGTGAGATAAGAATACATAACAGTGTTGCTATTACCACAAAATTCCACACACAATGCAGTTTGAATGATACTTTTACCCTCTGCAATAAAAACATACTTCATTAAAAAACAACTTTATTTAATATTTTTTACTTTTTATTTATTTTAAAGATTTGCTTATTCATTTTGAGAGTGAGAGAAAGAGAGAACATGAGGGGAGAGGCAGAGGGAAAGAATCTCATGCAAACTTCCCACTGAGCACAGAGCTCAGTGCAGGGCTTGATTTCAGGACCCTGAGATCATGACCTGGGCGGAAATCAAGAGTCAGACACTTAACTGACTGAGCCACCCAGGTGTCCCTATTTTTGACTGTTTTAAAACTCTACTTGAAAATCACCAGTGTCACATAGTAAAAGCTAGGCCTACTGTGGGCCACTACCATCTCTACATGGGATCTCAGGCTATCATTAAACCTCCCAAGACCAATATCAAAGCCAATAACCCTCCCAACTCTTAAACTCAATTGATTCTTGTTCCAAATTTGAAACTTTTTTTTTAAAGATTTTATATATTTATTTGACAGAGAGACAGTGAGAGAAGGAACACAAGCCAGGGGAGAGAGAGAGGGAGAAGCAGGCTTCCTGCTGAGCAGGGAGCCTGAGGCAGAGCTTGATTCTAGGACCCTGGGATCATGACCTGAGCCAAAGGCAGATGCCCAATGACTGAGCCACCCAGACACCCCTCAAACACTTTTTAAAATGTGTTCTTTTTCCGGGTTCTGGGTCTCCTCCTCCCTCTATTGCTCTTCCTTCTTCATTGTCTTGTTGTTTTGTTCTTCTGCCTCCCCACCCCTCTGACCCATCAGCACTTCCAGGGTATCAGTTTCAGCTCACTTCTCACTCACATATTCTCCCTGGGTGGTGTCACCGATGCACAGGTGACTCTCAAATTCACACGGCATCTTCATGAGCGCCAGCCCTTAAATCCACCTATGTCCTGAGTATCTCATTTAGGTTGTTCCAAAAGCCTATCAACTGAAACTCATCACTCTCTGTCCCTACAACTTTCTCCCTCTTCCTGATTTCCCAGTTCAGTTAGTAGTTCTCATTCACCATGTTCCTAAGCCAGAGGACTGAGAATCATTCAAGGTACTTCTCTTTCATTCAGATCCAAAGTAACACCAAATATTGATGATTACCAACCAAAATCTCCATTCCTGTTACCATTGCTTAGCTGAAGCTTTCACAATAGCTGGACCCCAAACAGCATCTCTATCTCTAATTTATTTTACCCCTATTTAGTCCACCTTCCACACGGATCTTTTAAAACACAAATCTGATTTTGTTCCTTTCCCACCTCAAATTCTTCAGTGTTTCTCTAATACCTCATCTTAAAAGTCCAAAGGCCTCAGTATGAGGACAATGCCATTCAGTCTTTCCTCTGTCTCCCTCTCTAGCTCATCTATTGCTTTCTTAAACAAACAAACAAAACCACTCTACTGCCTCCAAGCAAAGTTTAATTCTCTCAGCCTCTGCAGGCTCCATCAAACCTCCACATTCACTGCACAATTTAGTCTCTCACTCTGTGTGACCTTTCTCTAAGTCCCACTCCCTTTAAGATTCCACTGAGGTGTCTCAGTGGAATAAATGGGGATAAATGTCCTATCCTCCTTAGAGATGGAGTAGATGCTGCATTTCTCAAAAATCTCATCCATACCACCTTGAAAGCACTTCCCATGCTGTATCGTAATCCTCTGCTTCTATGCCTTCCTTTCCTCCCCGAGGTGAGCGCCCAGGCAGAGAGCCCGATATTAATTATGCTCTTCTTAAGCTCCAAGTTCTGGTCCTTGATTTAGTGTTGACTGACTAGTTAGTCAAATGAGGATCATGATGCCTGATCTAGCTAACTTAGAGAGGCTTTGTGAAGACTGAATTGTGCAATACAATACTCTGAAAAATGTGAATCACTAAACAAGTGTAAGTAGTGCTTCTTACCTTTCAGTCCCAGTCTAGTGTGAGGTTTCCCATGACAGGAAAATGGCAAACTGCGATGCAGGCAATGGCCACTGTATAACTTTCCACTACCTGTTCTGGCTTTACTTTTTTTTTTTTTTTTTTTTTTTTTTTTTAAGTAATCTCTACACCCAAGGGGCTCAAACTCATGACTCCCAAGATCAAGAGTCACATGCTCTACTGATCATGCCTGTCAGGTACGCCTGGCCTTACTTTTTTCAGGTTGACTCTCACAGTACTTTACCATCTGTCCTTCCTGTTTTCAGGAGCCTGAAGTATCTCCCTTTGTCACTCTCAGGAGAGAATTTTGTATACAAACTTCAAGGAGAAAATTTGGCAAAAGAGCTGGACATGTTCAAAATTCGAATGGTCTACATACGTAATGAAAATAGCTTCCCTTTCTTTGGAGAATCTGCTCTATTCCCACTGACTAATAGGGTGAAAAGAAAAAAGGAAAAATCACCTAGAGGGTTAAATACTGAGCTCCACTGATGAAAAATTCTCCCTCTGGCCAGCAAAGCTCTGCTTGCTATTAATAGCTGAAAGCATTCCTATTGGAGATAGTTTCTAAAATAGGAAACTACTGGCATTCAAAATGGTGAGTAAGTATCACTAAAAGTAGGAATTTATTATTTGTCTTGCTTTTGTTTTAAATATCTAGGGAATCTGTCCCTCATTCTCCCAACCTTTTTCTATAATACAAATCCCATTCAACTCTATTATGTAACAAGATTCTGAATCTTTATGGTATATTATGTAAATACTATAATGGAATTTATTTTCAAAATGTTAAACACATCCTTTTAAATTGGCATTTTAAAGTTGTTCTCTTTAATAAGGGACATTGACATATTTTTGTAACCAGTCTCCCCAGAGAATGATCTTCCAAAAGGTTGAATAGACTTGATCTGACTAATGAAGGAAATTAACCTGTAGCTAGATTATGGTCACTTAAAATGCTGGCCAAGGATATTCAGGGGTCACAGAGAGATGGATCTGGTTCCAGTTTGGCAGAATTTCAAAAGTTGACTGGTGTGAAAATGAAGGGAAAATAGCCCATAGGCATTTTTTAAAAAGATTTATTTATTTTAGAGAAAGGGAGAGAACAAGAGAGTGAGTGTGCGGAGCAGGGACAGAGGGAGATGAAGAGAGTCTTAGGCAGAGTCTGCGCTGAGAGCAGAGCCCCACGCAGGGCTTGATCCCATGACCCTGAGATCATGACCTGAGCCAAAACCAAGAGCCAGATGCTCAACTGACTGCACAGCCCAGGGAGTCCACAGGCATTTGGCTAGATGCAACCCACATGACAACTCTATGAGGTTGTGTCCCACAGAGATATAAGTAAGGATCAGATAAAGTTAATATACTTGCAAAAAATATCCAAACTATGAAGTGATAGAGTTGGGACCAAAAACCAGGTCTGTTCTACTTGAATCTAGAAGCCAAGCTCTTTTCATTTCCCCACACACTGTCCCAGCCTAAAAGACTTGTTAGTTTCATACATTCTCCCTTCAATACCCATGCACCAAATAGCCCCATGACAAGAGAGAGAATGGGCCAAGGCTTCAAAATCTGAAATGCTGGCACTTACTGGTATACATAGCTATAATAGACATGCCTTAACACATCCTAAGGTGAGGTTTCCCTGCTACCCATCCCTTCCCTCCACCCTCACATCTCCTGAGTGCCCACTGTTGATATACATTTAGCAGACAGGGCTGGACTCTGACCCCAAGCATCTGAAAACCACAAGGCTGGGTGTCCCTCCCAGGAGCTGTGGAACCCAAAAGACATATTGGCTTTCAGTTGGAAGAAATCTGATGGCTTAAGCTTAATCTATTCGGGGCACATGGGTGGCTTAGATGGTTGGCCATCTGCCTTCGGCTCAGGTCATGATCTCCAGATTCTGGGATCGAGCCCAGCGTTGGACTCCGGGCTCAGTGGGGAGTCTGCTTCTTCCTCTCCCTCTGCCTCTTCTCCTGCTTAAGCTCTTTCCCTATATCTCTCTAAATCAAATGAATAAATAAAATCTTTTTTAAAAAGAAGATTAATCTAATCATTCATAGGATATAATAACTTTAGGTTTTGGAAAAATATTCTTCTAAATCTTGCAAATATTTTATAATAATGCAACCTAATTTATAATTCTAAAACTGAGTATTTTACTTATAATATTTTACTGTTGGCTAAATACCTATGTATTTTCTATATGCTATTCTAGAATCTCCCACTTTTTTAAATATGAGAATTCCCTTTTAACACCAAAGCACTCATGACATCCCATAGGATGTTTATTTTTAACCTCCTCAATTAAGAAAAGACATATGTACAAATAGATCTGTAGTCTCCTTGCGGAATACCCAAGGGCCCCAGCTTTGATGCAACCTAATTTACCTATCTGACCCCACTCTTCCTAGCAAAGGAAAAAACTTTTCCTGGTTTCTTTTGCAATTACCAAGTTTTAGAACTCATTTCTATATTTCAGTAATTTAGAGAAAAGGGGGAGAGTCATGTTATACATTTAGGGTATTCACCTTTGTCCTTCTGTAATTCTGATGGTATAGGTGAGGTGATCCCAGGGTCCTTCACCTCTGTACTGCCTGTTCTCCAGCTTCTTTCATCCAGACAGGGTGGAGACATTTTGGCAGATTTAAAAAATAAATCCGTAGTGGAATTGGCTGACTCTATCAAGAATATGAAAAGCATACAAAGACTGATTCTAAACAAGGCAGTTAGAAGATTAATAGAACATTTCTAGGGGGACCCAGGTAGCACATTCAGTTAAGTCTCCAACTCTTGATTGTGGCTCAGGTCAGGATCTCAGGGTCATGAGATCGAGCCTCACATTAGGCTCTACACTGGGCATGGAGTCTGCTTAAGATTCTCTCTCCCTCCTCCTCTGCCCTCCCCACAAAAAGAACATTCCTAAATGTGAATATAAACATCCAAAGATATAGTGGGTTTGCAGGAAAAGAGCTAAGAGAATTAAGAAGGGGTAAAAATGCTATAATAAAGAATTTTTCAAAATGTTTTTAATCTACTTAAAAAGTAAGAAAAAATTATTACCTTCAGTCTTAACAGTGTGCAAGGAAACAGCATTTGTAACTGAAGCTGCCATATAATGTAACTCTGCAGAAGATGGGATCTCCAGGTGATCACTTGGCTGTTTGATAATAGTATCATTTGAAGGCCCCTCATTGACAGGCAATTCCTGTAGATCATCAGCTTTAATATCAATCACATTTATGTAAGTGTGTCTAACCTGAAACAGAACACATAAAATCAAAGAGAGTTATATTCTTTTTACTCTGTACAGCCAGTCTGCACCATTCACCCCTGTTAAAAAAAAAAAAAAAAGAAATAATAATAATTAATTAATTCTAAAGGCAAAAAGAGCTTATAAGAGCTTATATATTTCCCTAACTTAGGGAAAACTGCAGGAAGCATGTGTTATGGTCTTAGTTTATAATACTTTGGGGCATAGTATTTAAATCTTAATTTTTTGATCTTTCCAACAAAGCTACATAGATGCCATGTTAGCCTCATTTCATCTATACAATTAAATGATGCAGGTGACCATAATAAATTTTAGCAAATGTATTACTGTAACCTCTGAATAGAAATACCAAAATTTAGTACCAGATCAGACGGTGAAGGTGATGAAGGTTCCTCTGATATTTCAGTGGGAAGTTTGAGATTTAGACATACTTCGGGAGCCAACACTTGAGGAACATTCAAAGGTTCATGTTCTGAAAATTAAGAAAATTAAAAAATCAGGAATATAAAAAAAATCTGTAAATAGCTCCAAGTCATTAGCATTTATAACAAGTCAGCAACAAAAAACATAATTTTTTTTTTGTTAAAAATCTAAGTAGGAGGCACCTAGCTAGCTCAGTCAGTGGAGTGTGTGGCTCTTGATCTCAGGGTTCTGAGTTTGGGCCCCACTTTGGATGAAGAGATTACTTAAAAATAAAATCTTTTAAAAAAATCTAAGAAGTTTCACTCTAGAATAGAATAAATTCTATTCTATTCTAAAGGCAATTTACTGTAAAGTAATTCATAGTTGAGACTGATTATTGCTTTTTTCATATGAATGATTCACAGGGGTAATAAAGTATCTAAGTCATGTCAAGAAAATGCTGTAATTTCCTAGGTGGCTCAGTCGGTTAAGTGTTCGATTCTTGATTTCAGCTCAAGTCTTGGTCTCGGGGTTGTGATCTCAAGCCTCATGAGAAGAAAGAAGGAAAAAAAGAAAGAAGGAAAATGCTGTAATTTCCTATTTCCATTTCAGATATATTAAGTCATGTTTGTTTAGGAGATTGCGAGAAAACCTGTTTAGGAAATTAACCTATAACTAATTTGCCTTTTACTGTCAACACTTTTTCTTGTTATTCATTTGTTTTAACAGATTTATTGAGATATAATGTACACCCTTTAAAAGGGCCCAATTCAGGAGTGCCTGGGTGACTCAGTTTGTTGAGCAACTGACTTTTGATTTCTGCTCAGGTTGAGGCGGAAAAGCCCAAAATGGCCACCTCACTGAGATGAGGAGCCACCGAGGATGAGTTGGCACTTCTCTACCAAGTCACTTCTGCATAGCTTTAAGAACTACCACGTGACCCCGAGCCAATCAGCTGTGCGAAACCATGAAAAATCCCTAGTTTGCCTATAAATATCTGTCCCAATAAAGGCTGGCTGCTCAGACTTTGGGAGTGATCCACTGGCATTAATAAAGCTCTCCCAGTTGTTCTCCCAGTTCTCTGAGTGCTGCTTGAATTTCTCTGACACCTCCGAACTTCCGCAACAAGGTTATGATCTCTTGGTCATGAGACTGAGCCCCAAGTCAGGCTCCATGCTGGGCATGGAGGCTGCTTTAGATTCTCTCTTTTCCCCTCCCTCTACCCCTCTACCCCTCCCCATCCCCCTGCTAGGGTGTGCACTCTCCATAACATCATAACATAACATAACATAACATAACATAACATAACATAACATAACATAAATAGAATAAAATAAAATGGCACAACTCAGTATTCAGTAGTTTCCAGTATATTCACAGAGCCCATGGCTTAATTTTACCACTTAAAAAAAGTTTAACATCTAAATTTTATAAAAGTCATTAGCTTCTTATTCAAAAGTACACTAAAGAAGCCTATCATAATAGGTCAGCAAATGGTCTAACTCTGTGCCTTTTGTCCTAGTGATGAGGGAACAGAAGGCAAGCTGGAGATAAAGCAGAAGCGGACAACCCACAACACCCACCCCATGGGATATAAATGACATTCCTCATGCACTCTTGGCCACCCTAAAGCTAAGGAAAGGAAAAACAAATAGTTAACTTGTAGAGATCACAATCCTGCAAGACCTGAGTCTCCCTCAGTTTATAAATGTCTTAGCAATTTACAGAAATGAAGCATTTCTATCAATGGCCTAGCTTCCAGGAGGAAATGTAGATACAATATCCTTATAAACTGCAGCCCATTGACAGATACTGGAAGAGGGCAGAATGTAATGATCGTCCAGGAAGTTCCCAACTATCTTCCTATTAATGCCTTGCTATAAGGAAAACAACTTTAACTTGACAGTGGCAAGACTTCCTGTATCCTGTGAATTTTCTTTAACATACAAAAAATCTCAGTTTTTCCTTACCTCCCACAACCCCATAATATATAATCAGCCACCCCCCTCACAACCCTGAGGCAGCAGCTCTTTTTGCCCCCGGGTCCTGTCCTCCTGCTTTATTAAAAATTTATTAAACATTTTGCACTAACAATGTTTCAAGAATTCTTTTTTGGTCATCGGCTCCAAACTTTACCCCACTAAACTTCACCAATATTCCAAAACCCCTTCACTAGGACTCTAGTTTTACTTCCTAGCATTTTATTTTTAATAAAACATTACTTTCAAATTTCATATGCAAAATATAAATTCTAATTATATTGAATACTTGGTACCAAATATTCCATTATATTGGAAACTTGGTACCAAGGCTTGAATTTAAACCATGTAACAACCCAGAAGCTAGAAAAAAGGAAAATGAAAATACTTATATTATCATTCTATCTCTATTCAATCAATTGATGGGTTTTATTGCTTTTTCATGGATGGTGGTAACTCTTGTTTGGTCATCAGAAAAACAGTCTTTAATTAGTAATATTATTCTCAGGAAAAAAAGAGAAAAAAGCACACCTGATATGAAAGAAATGATTTGTTGATTTTTACCACATTCAGAAACAACCTCTTGAGAAGTAGCTTTTTTATCTTGTCGTCAGTTCGAAGATTTGAGGCAAAAAAAGAAAACAAAAAAGAATTTCACAAACAGAAAAAATTAAATATATGAATGCGATTTTTAGATATTGTGTATTAAAGGTAGTAAAGTAGATTGACCGCTTAAGAATTTAATTTTTAAAAATTAATGCTAATTTATGAATTTATTATTGTTCATCCTGGGCCTGATTACCTGGATGATAACAGACTTCTGGCGAACAGGCTGCCAAGTCTAGAAGACTATCTAGCAGTAAAGTACCTCCAAGTCTTTCTCAAAGGTTTTTTCTTATAAATATGTTTCTCAAATGCATTTGCACCATTTGCATCAAAAAACATCTTCTAGGGACACCTGGGTGGCTCAGTTGGTTAAGTGGCTGCCTTCGGCTCGGGTCATGATCCCAGCGTCCTGGGATCGAGTCCCACATTGGGCTCCTTGCTCGGCGGGGAGCCTGCTTCTCCCTCTCCCTCTGCCTGCCACTCTGTCTGCCTGTGCTCACTCTCTCTCACTCTCTCTCTGACAAATAAATAAATTAAAAAAAAAATCTTCTACAGGCTAACCTCATTGAGATAGAAACAAAAACTAAATAATGAGATGCCTTTTTATGACCTATTAAATGGGTAAAGATAAAAGAATTAGCTAAATCACAGTGGTGACCAAAACAAAGGCTCACATGTGGAAAGATACCCACTGAAACCTTATTTATAGGAGAAAAACACTGGAAACCACCTAATGCACTCAACACTAAAAAATTAGGTAACTATTTTTAATGTCACAACTGGAAGAAGGAATACGCTTACAGGGTACTTTTTGATAACACAGGGAAATGTGTGGCATAAGCAGAAATCAAAGGGAAAGCAAAGGATACACAATATTAAGTTAAATTTTGTTTTCCAAATCCAATCCATTCTTATAAATGTGCTGCACAGATACCAAGAGACTTTTTAAAAGGCGGAAAAAAGGTGTCCCAGACCAGCCCATCCAATACTCCCAAACATTAAACAAGTCTGAATAACTATCCACCTAGGATTATTAAATATAAATATATTAATATATAAATTAAATATAAAGCATTTTAAACATCACTTCTTAATTAACATTTATTTAACCAATTAGTTTGTGTGCATATGCAATAATACTGACCATATCAGATAAAATATCGACTGTATTGCAAACATATGCTATAAGTAGATAGTATAATATAAATACTATACTGTAATGTAAGTATGTACTACAATGTATATGCTACCTACACATATGTACTACATATATAAACTATACTATGTAAATAAATAATGAAATAATATGTTAAAGAGACAGTCTAACTAGAGAGTATCCAAAGATTGCTATGCAAAAGCAAACACTGGGACCCATGAAGGGTTAAATTCTCAGAGTAGAAAGGAATACTATTTGGAGGATTAAAGTACAGATAGTGAGGCAGGACACCATATACTGTATCAAACCATGTAAAATGGGGGTGCCTCGGTGGCTCAGTGGGTTAAAGCCGCTGCCTTCAGCTCAGGTCATGATCCCAGGGTCCTAGGATTGAGCCCCGCATCAGGCTCTCTGCTCAGCGGAGAGCCTGCTTCCCCTCCTCTCTCTCTCTGCCTGCCTCTCCACCTCCTTGTGATCTCTGTCTGTCAAATAAATAAATAAAATCTTTTTTTAAAAAATACATTAATTTTTATTTTTTTCCTCTCTTCTCCTCTGTTCTGTTTCTTTGTTTTTTTTTATTTCTTTTCAACATAATATTATTCACTGTTTTTACACTATACCCAGTACTCCATGCAATACATGCCCTCCTTAATACCCACCACCTGGCTCCCCTAACCTCCCACCCCCCGCCTCTTCAAAACCCCTCAGGTTGTTTCTCAGAGTTCATAGTCTCTCATGGTTCACCTCCCCTTCCAATTTCCCTCAAATCCCTTCTCCTCTCCATCTCCCCATGTCCTCCACGTTACTTGTTATGCTCCACAAATAAGTGAAAGAAATTGAAGAAGACACAAAAAGATGGAAGACCATTCCAAGCTCTTGGATAGGAAGACTAAACATTGTTAAAATGTCTATACTACCCAGAGCAATCTATACTTTTAATGCCATTCCAATCAAAATTCCACCGGTATTTTTCAAAGAGCTGGAGCAAATAATCCTAAAATTTGTATGGAATCAGAAGAGACCCCGAATTGCTAAGGAAATGTTGAAAAACAAAAATAAAACTGGTGGCATCACGTTACCTGATTTCAAGCTTTACTACAGAGCTGTGATCACCAAGATAGCATGGTACTGGCATAAAAACAGACACATAGACCAGTGGAACAGAGTAGAGAGCCCAGATATGGACCTTCAACTCTATGGTCAAATAATCTTCGACAAAGCAGGAAAAAATATCCAGTGGAAAAAAGACAGTCTCTTCAATAAATGGTGCTGGGAGGGGCGCCTGGGTGGCTCAGTGGGTTAAAGCCTCTGCCTTCGGCTCAGGTCATGATCCTGGGGTCCTGGGATCAAGCCCCACATCGGGCTCTCTGCAACTTGGGGAGCCTGCTTCCCCCTCTCTCTCTGCCTGCCTCTCTGCCTGCTTGTGATCTCTGTCTGTCAAATAAATAAATAAAATCTTTAAAAAAAAATGGTGCTTGGAAAATTGGACAGCTATATGTAGAAGAATGAAACTCGACCATTCTCTTACACCGTACACAAAGATAAACTCGAAATGGATAAAAGACTTCTACGTGAGACAGGAATCCATCAGAATCCTAGAGGAGAACATAGGCAGTAACCTCTTCGATATCAGCCACAGCAACTTCTTTCAAGATATGTCTCCAAAGGCAAAGGAAACAAAAGCGAAAATGAACTTTTGGGACTTCATCGAGATCAAAAGCTTCTGCACAGCAAAAGAAACAGTCAACAAAACAAAGAGGCAACCCACAGAATGGGAGAAGATATTTGCAAATGACTCTACAGACAAAAGGTTGATATCCAGGATCTATAAAGAACTTCTCAAACTCAACACACACAAAACAGATAATCATGTCAAAAAATGGGCAGAAGATATGAACAGACACTTCTCCAATGAAGACATACAAATGGTTATCCGACACATGAAAAAATGTTCATCATCACTAGCCATCAGGGAGATTCAAATTAAAACCACATTGAGATACCACCTTACACCGGTTAGAATGGCCAGAATTAGCAAGACAGGAAACAACGTGTGTTGGAGAGGATGTGGAGAAAGGGGAACCCTCCTACACTGTCGGTGGGAATGCAAGTTGGTGCAGCGACTTTGGAGAACAGTGTGGAGATTCCTCAGGAAATTAAAAATAGAGCTTCCCTATGACCCTGCAATTGCACTACTGGGTATTTACCCCAAAGATACAGATGTGGTGAAAAGAAGGGCCATCTGTACCCCCGTGTTTATAGCAGCAATGACCATGGTCGCCAAACTGTGGAAAGAGCCAAGATGCCCTTCCACGGACGAATGGATAAGGAAGATGTGGTCCATTTACACTATGGAGTATTGTGCCTCCATCAGAAAGGATGAATACCCAATCTCCAGACAAACAAAAGCCGAGGGCCAGATGGCTTCCTAGGAGAATTCTACCAAACATTTAAAGAAGAATTAATTCCTATTCTCCTGAAACTGTTCCAAAAAATAGAAATGGAAGGAAAACTTCCAAACTCATTTTATGAGGCCAGCATCACCTTGATCCCAAAACCAGACAAGGATCCCATCAAAAAAGAGAATTACAGACCAATATCCTTGATGAACACAGACGCGAAAAT